>RBZT01000767.1:0-32773 GCA_003693705.1 Polymyxa betae
AATTTGTTGTTTCAAATAACAGAGCAACGGAATTTTACTTAAATACATATGAGAGACCTCCAACTGCTTACAAATACCATGGCACATTAGAGGATATAGCTCCCAACTATGTAAAGTACCTAAAAATGATTGGGGATGGAACTCCACAAGGATACAACTTTATCATCAATTACATTGCAAAATTAGTTCAAGTGGGGTTTACTGCTATTGCGATTGTTCTAATGGGCAAGATGGGGGTCGGAAAAAGTACATTTACAGACACCTTGAGTGAAATAGTTGAAAATAAATATTACAAACGAATTCCAGATGTACAACAACTGACAAATAATTTCAATGCTGATATGGAGAACAAAATTCTAACTGTGTTAGAAAAGGTTTCAACTGATGCTGGAACGTATCATAGAATGAATAATATTATCAAAACATTAACAACAGACAATTTAGCTGTTAGAATAGAGCGTAAGGGAGTTGATGCATATGAAATTTTTAGTGAAAATAACTTGGTATTCATTTCAAATGGTTTCAATCCAGTTACAATAACAGAGGATAATCGTAGAAATTATGTGGTTGAAGTTCCAGATACGTATATAAACAATACTGAATTTCTTAGTAATGTGAGAAAGGAACTGGCTGAGGGTATCGAGCAAATCAGAGGATTTTTTTACAATTACAAGTTTCACCATAATTTAAATGAGATTAGACCAACAACAAAAGCAGAATTAGACGTATTAGAAATAAACCAGTCTCCACTAACACGGTTCATTAAGGAACACTTTCAAGTGTTGTGAAATGAAGATCACGGTTCTATAAAGAAAAATGGTATTTCTGTTCAATCGTTTATGAATCACTTTGATGATTTTTGTACCACTAAAAGAATTAGAAAATCAGTTGACGAACGATACATCAAAGCAGAGTTAAAACGATTTGGTTGGAAAACAAGTTTTCCTTATAAAAATGGAAAAAGACAAATTGAACAGTTAAATGTTCCAGAAAAATTATTAACTACACCAAAGATTGAATTTATCCCTTTAACTGCTAAAGAATTCAATGACAAGGTAACCAAGACTGGGAAAAAAGAAAATTCTAATACAGACCCCATCAATTATGTTTCCGAAGAAGTACATGAGACAGATGAGGAAGTAATTGAAATTTAAACTTTAATGTTAATATTAGTAATATGGTTCGTTGGGTTGAAGACCAAACTGGATATTTTAAAGAATATATGAGACAATATACAGTGAAAAAATTCATTGTCTTTGTGGGAAAACTATTGTTAAAGGGGTATTACGAAAACTCGAACGTACAAAAGTACATTTAAAATTCATTAATGGTTTAAAAGAATAGAGATAGTTGATATTAACAATGACAATATCAACTACACTAAACGACTTATATGACAATCCAGATGTGGTCATTGATGATTATGAAATTGGTATATGTATTAATACAGAGATATATATACCTTCTCTGGGTTCTTCTGTTTATGCAGAATATCAGTGTGTTTTCGATCAATATGTTATTGAGGACGAAATGGCTAAAAACGTATTTGATAAGTCTGAAAGAGTGGTGAAGTTTATTGATACTAATAAGAGTTTAATACTCCAGAAACTATTTCAAGCAATCGATAATGATCAAATAGCATATTATAGCCATAAAAAGAGAATTGAAATTAAACCAAAGCAAGTTCCTAAACATCACAAACATCACTTTTGGAAAGTGTGAATATGTTGTATTGAGACATCAGCATGGAAATTCTCGAAAAAAAGGTTTAGGGTTTTCTGATTGTTCAAAATGTGGTATATATTACCGGTCTTTGTTCATATATCAACCGAAAATAAGCAATGTGAGCAGTGCAGAAAAGCAGAGATTGTTGATGACTTGAATAAACCTTCACTTGATCAAGATTCTATTGGTATTATTGAGCATTTTATTTAACTATTCAATTTTCTTTAAAGAGTCAAATCAGTACTTTATATTCTTGTCGTTACCTTCATTCTTCTTAAGAGGTCTTTCATAATAAGGAGGGTGGTCATAATGTCTTGAAAATGTCTTTTTACATAGGATCTTTCCATTGTCATCAGTATATATCCAAAGGATATAATCAGCGTATTTAATTTCTTTAATATTCACCATCATTAGTTACGTACCCTTATGGTACTTTTTCAGATGCGAGTCCCTCAAAGAAATCTATTGATTTTGAAGCCGTGCTATCTCTTCGATACGATTATGGGCATCTAGATCTGCCCTATTCTCTGGGTTCTGGTAAGTAGTCTTTCTAAAAATCGATATAGCTCCCTTTAACCCTAACTCACTTGTTATTTTACTAGTTTTCTTGTTCCATATGTTTAAATTCCCAACAAAGAGAGTATCTCGTTTCTTCTTTAATTTCGGAATCAATTTTCTTGTTATTTTGACTATTTCTTGAGACAACTGGATTACTATACTCTTCTTGTTATCAATGCTAAAACCTGTAGGCGAGAGAGGCCACTCAGAAAGAGACGAGAGCGCAGCCCGACACACCGCCTAAAAGGGGAAACTTACTTCTGTCGGCATCTGTCGACTCACCCGACAGATGGCGCAGCCTGCTGTCTGTCGGTTCGCAATGGCTGCGAATTATCTTGCTATGATAGCCCTGTTTTGCACAAACCATTATACGTCATCAGTTTTCCGCTGGTGCATTTAACATACACTCTGTTGCTTGCCGTCGCGTTATTCCATATTAACTCAATGGACAGCTCAGTGATCCGCGTTCATCATTAAAATGAATTCTGCAATTTATGAAATCCAATCAGTGAACAACTGCAACGACAACTACAGTCGTGCGACAACAAATACGCCAGTAGTTCAAGTGCATTGTGCTTCATTCAAAAGGTGAATTCTGACATGGAGAAAGCGTGCGGGGCTCATACATCCAAACATTTCACTGGGAGATGAGCTAATTTTGACACGAACGGTTTTTTACGTCTTGTGATCTCATAGGAACGTTTACTTATTATTAGGGTCTTGTTACGCTATATTACCATTGGATGTCCCACAAGAGATTTTCGGACAGATCCAGCTGAGTAACGTTAATAACAGCGGCGAAACATAATTGCTGCGTTTCAAAAAATTGTTAGCTGACATGGACTGACAGGTTTCGCTTCTACCAAAAATGGATGGCGTCTCTGTAACTATCTCTCTATTCTTTAGAGTGTCAAAGAGTGCAGCTTGTTCGTTCTGGTGCCGTACCCAATGACGAACCAGATGATAGATATTTGTCAACGCTTGAAAGGATCGACCGCGACTCAGCAGAAATCGTATTATGCGGGAACATGGCGTTGAGGCAGCAGATCATCGTAGAAGATCACGATGCCCGTTCTTTCAATAAAGTCATATTGAAGTCTAAGAAGCATAGTGTGCGAACGTCTACCAGACAGACAGATATGAGAGGGAGGGAGAGGGAGAGAAAAGGAGAGAGAGACAGATGGTGCCGCAGCGCATTTCTGTTGACAGACAGCAGGCGGCTGCGCATCTGTCGACAGATGCGCAGCCCGCTCATCAGAACTAGTTTCCCGCCTAAAAGCCCGTACGACAGGAAAACGCCGTGTAGTGATTCGACATCATCATATCGTGATTAATTTGATCTCGTCAATGACGAGTGGCGAGAGCTCCTGCAGTAAACGCAGACGCCTCGCTCTCTTTGACACAGCTAAGACACTTCAAGCTCTGTTTAATCACGAATCCAGCAGTGATTTAACACTGCAGGTGAATGACACGAAATTCTACTGTCATCGGATCGTACTGGACCCGCTATGTGACTATCTGAAACGTTTCGTGGAATTACCTCTGGTGAAATCTGAGAACGATGGTGCTCTTCTTTCGGATTCTGTGATCAAAGTCGATCTTCCGGACGTTGAGATCCCAGAAAGTTTTAAGAAAAATGAGAATGACTGCAGTATTGCTGCCTACTTTGAAAAATTTCTCCATTTCGTGTACAGCCTGCGCGAACTTAATCCCGACAATCAATCTGAGTTGTTTATCATGGCTCAGATCGCCGATTTTCTCGTTTGCGCGTCAGTGTTGAAATTCTGTGATGATATTCTCAGCACAATCAGTTACAAAAAAGATAATGTTCTGGATGTCGCTTTATTCTGCCAAAAATATTCTCTACCGAACACATTTCAAGTTGTGAAGAAGTTCATTGCAGACAATATTTTTGACCTTCATGTGGATCCGAAACTTTACGAGATTCAGCAGGAACATTTTTTTCAAATCATGAAACTACCAATTAAAAATAGATATCGGCAGTTTATTGCAGTGTTTTGTTATGGCACTGGTCAAGTTCCCGTCCAAAATGCTGGTTATCGATCTCTCTATTCTGCTACGCATGCTGTAAAAGTTGATGACAAAAGAAAAGTTTTTCAGGATGTGGCGTCTGAATGCAGTAAAGAATGGGGTCGTCGGCATTTATATTTGATAGGGTTAAATTTAAGAGCAGTAGACAAACATCAACTTTTTGGCGGCTCATCAGAAGACCGTGCTTTTCTTTCCGAGATCCTAAACGATTGGCTTCCTATTGATATGAGAGCAACAAGCTGACGATATAGATGCTGCCTATCATTAAGCACAGAATCAGACAGCTGTAACTTCAGCAATAAAACCTACTGACGAAAAAGTCGCTCGAACATGCTAAGCCTGAAGCCAAATAACACCAATAGAACTTCCAATTGCCAAAAACATGTGATAAAAGCTCTAGGCATGTCTGCAATATAATGTTTTCTCGATATTGTCAGGTGTCAACTATTCCAGCCCGAAACTACAAACAGAGGATCTCGATACGATGAATCACAGTGAGTCTGTGGGAAAACACCTGAAAAGCATCTCGTGCGAAAACTGCAGCTGAACTTGTTCGAAACTTCATTAGAGGGAAGGCCGCGCCTGTGAAATCACAGTTGAAAAGTTTTCCAGCCGCTACCAGGTGCTACTCTGCACTATCTCGCTTAATGCTGTCTATAAAATACATCAGTACTCTTATTCGAATAAGGTCGCAACTTTTCAAATGTCGTGTTGGGTTTCTCCAATCCTGATGGAAGATCGATCGTGAGTTATTAACACAGGACTATGACAGTCCATCCCGACTCTATCTATGATCCAAATATCTTGGAGCGGAATTCACAGAACATTTTCTTATGATAGTGATAGTACGGGGTCCAATCCTACATATTTGTAGATACAGTCTGAACAGTCAACATCAGAAGATATTTTCTGATGTAGAAAGTATCGGCAGAAAATCCGGAAAGATCTTCTTATCGATCGGCCACGTATACGATAAGGGAGCTAAATCTGGGTGATTACAATCTATCCACTTCAATATTTAACTGACTTCCTCATGTGGTTTAGAGTCACTTCAATCTCTATATTCGTGCTGCTTGTAAACCTCCTACTCCGTAGCCATGCAGCGATCATTATCCCAATGAACACGACCGAGATTATCATTCCAGCATTGGCCGGTAATATGTATCTTGGTATCACAACCGTTAATTTCGATCTGGATGCCACAAACGTCACTGTTACTGGCACCATCTATCGAACAGATGCCGACCCGTGTGATCGCAACATGATATTGCCTCCGGATCTGTCCGGTCGGGTCGTACTGTTCACCCATGCTATGAACTGCGCATACTTCGTGGTCTATGATAGGTTTGCTGATAGAAATGCTACAGCTATCATACGTGAGCCACCCCATACTTTTCCACATCTTTTCAACGATTTTTGAGTGTTTGAAGTTTTTTTTTTTTATTTTAATTTTAATTATATTTTATTTCATGGCTCAACCTTGATGTTAAATGGTTCGATTAGGAAAAGTGCCGACTGCCTCGAACGTATTTTATGTTTTTCGCAGCGTTTATGATCATCGTGAGGGGCGTAACCAGAACGTGGTATTGGTAGAAGGCGCACTGACCTCCGCTCAAGACCTTCTCCTGCAAGATGGACTCATGGTCCGGGTCAAACCGGAGTTCCCGGAACTTCCCAAATCTTTATTGTTGATTTCTTTCCTTAAAATCGGGATCCCTGGTTTCATCTATGCTGTTGCTGCAGCAATTTGTTTCCGTTATATCTATATGCATACTGTATTGATACTGGCAACATCACCATCATTCATGAAGAGGATGAAATCGCTGTCCCTGGTTCATGTCGCCTTGTTGATCGGGGCTCTGAAGAACGCGATCATGGCCATCTACTTTGTATGGACTGCATCGTCGCAGGATGGGCTGCCATACGAGATTGTGATGGCGTTAGGAACGCAGCTCTCCGGATTCGAGAATTCCATCTCGATTATCACAGCTCGGTTCTGGCATCAGGTTATCTCGAATGCGGATCAGTCGACGAAATCGTGCGCATTCGGCGCTGTTTCTGCCAGCATATTCGTGATCCTCACCATCGTACTGGATTTTATCTGCAGCTATCTGAACGCAACTTATCATCAGAATTTGGGCCGTGTTCCTGTCATACAATTAGCAGCAGGTGTGATCTCTGGTATCACATTCATAGTGGCCATCTATTTCACTATCAGCGTCGTACGGCTACAGCTGAAAATGAATCGCGGCGCCTCCATTGCTGGAACCGCCAACAATCCGTCCAAAGAGCGCTTTATCCGACACCTGCGTCGTATGGTCATACTGTCCTCGCTCGCTGTGTATTTATTCATAGCGAATGGATTATGGTATACGACAAGTCTGGTGAACAGTAAGAACCCGATCGGACTATCGATTTTCTTCTCTCTTCTCAACTATTCGATGTCGCTGAAATCGTTATTCTCGATTCTGATATTGAGACCACGTCGAGCTAAGGGTGGTATGGCCGGAAAGAATTTGCATTATTCTACTAAGGGACAAAATACCAAATCTACGGGAAGTCGTGACCAGCGTCCTTTAAAATCAGGTCGTGTATCAGGATCTCATAATAATTTACTGACACGGACTCCCTCAAATGCTACATAAACCATGTCTGGTTTCATTCACAATGGTCAGATAACTGAACTGGAGATTTTAATTCTTTTATTCAAAAAAATTCCATGACAATAAATCTCATTTCAAGCTGTTGGAGTTAAAGGCGTCATAGTGACGGACCTGCAGCTGCAGATCATCGAATGACAAGGTTCGACTCACTCTGTTATTGGTCCAGCCTTGAGCGCTTTCCACTCGTAGCTTCTATCAAGTTATGGGACCGGCAAGCAGCCCTCACTGGGATCTTCTGCTTGTCTAATCAAGTTTTTTGGAGGTTTGCTCTACAAACCCTAACCCTGTGTGCAACTATAGAGTTGCGAGCGGCCTCCCTTGCACAACTAGTCAACTACCGTAGTTGGGAGCGGCCTCTCTTACAAGAGAGTAGCAGGGTCGAAGCGAGCTATACTTAATGACGGCCGATTATCTCGGCTACCAACCGACAGAGCGGAGGGCGTCTTGGACGGCAAATCTGGATTTCTATCGCCCCTTGTAGAAGGACCTAAGAGAGGTTCGAAGAGGTAAGGTAAGGCACCTGCAAAATCCTACAGGGACTCGAACCCTAAACCCTAAATCATCTATTAAAAACCTACTGGCTGTTGCCCAGCTTTCTATCATAGTTCGTTCTATCGAGGATCCGTTGTCACATGCGCAGGAGAGGAACTCGCCCATAAATTCATTCTGGTATAAACTGCTGCATTAATTTACTAATTTCCATCTTCCATTTTGGTATCTTGCCTGCGCTTTCGAGCTTTCTGGATAGCTTTGCCTGCATTCCTTGCAAACGGACAGCTTTCTTCAATTTGGGTGTCCAGAATTTATTTGGTTTACGCTGTATCTTTTTTATATGCTACAGAATATTTCATAATTTCGTTTACTTGGCTTAGAGTAAGCCTTTCGCTCTCTTATGACATACTTTTGTATTTTTGAGAAAGGAAGAACTTTAGAACAATTCGAGGCTTTCCATAGCAATATTGACAACACACTAGTTCTGTTCCATGTTTATCACGCTTGCGGAAGCCTTCAGGCTGCTGGAGATAGATCTCCTCCGAGAGTTCGCCATACAAATAGGCAGTGTCGATATCCATCTGAACAATTTCAAGGTCGTGATGTGCAGCGATTGTCAGCATCAGGCGCAACGATGTCATCGAGATCACCGGGGAGTACGTCTGTTGGTAGTCAACCCCTTTCTTCTGTGTGAAGCCTCTCGCAACGAAGCGGGCCTTCTTTCGAATGGCTTCGCCATCAGCTCCGGTCTTCACTTTGAAAATCCACTTACCTTGGATTACTTTTCGCCCCGGTCGCAATTTGACGAGGTCCCAGGTTCCGTTCTTCACTAGAGATTGATACTCACTTTGCATAGCTGTTCGCCAGCCATCATCTTCGAGTGCTTCAGTGATGCTTGCAGGTTCGTCTGTCACTTGATAGGCGCGAACTCGCTTCATACGCCTCCGTGCCTCTTCGTCTTCTTGGTGAAACGTGAAGCGATCTGGCTCAGCAAGCAAACGCTTCGTTCTTCGTTCCGTATTCATCACAACATCGGGCACATCACCAATTTCTACCAGTGAGGTGTCAGCGTTCAATTCTTCAAATGTCGGCGCCTCGATGTCCATGGTTTCATTGTCATTAGTCAGGGTGTCAAGAGTTTCATCCATATTCGGCCCGACCTTCATGTCCTGCTCGTCGTCGTCTACGACCGGGACTGGTACGGCAGAGGGCGCGGCCTCCGATTGCTTTATCTCATCGGTCGCGATAGCAGTGTCATCAGCGATATCATTGTTGTCAGTGATGATGATCGTGTCCCGGGCAGTATCAATCGGTTGGAGCGCATGAGTGTCAACGATTGGAGTTGCTGTTATTGCCACTGAATTGGGGAAGGTTAGTGGTGTCGTGTCTAACGGTGCAATCTTAGCTTCCGGGTCAGTTTTCAGCGGGAACGAAGTTTCATCGAAAGTGGCTCCATGCGTCAGGAAGATCCGCCTCGACTTGAGCTCCATCACGATATGACCCTTCTGCCCAGCAGGATAACCGAGAAATACACACGGTACTGAGACATCGTCGAGCTTCTTACGCTTCTGCTTTGGGATAGTAGCGTATGCTTTGCATCCAATTATGTGGAAGTAGTCGACGTTGGGTGTCCGCCCGGTCCATATCTCTTTGAGTGTCGGCGGGGTTTTATTTTGAGTGTATTTGTCAATTAATATTCTGCTTCAATTCAAAATTCACCCCGATTTATAAAAAAAAATCTTAATCCGTGCGATTTCGCCGATTTTACGTGGCACGAGAGCTTTACGTGGCACGAGGTCATTTTTGTATGGGAAAATGGCATTTTTCGCCGATTTTCGGAAATCTTACCTGGCAGGAAGGGGGTTTTACGTGGCATTTTGGGGGTCTTACGTGGCACGCTTGCCTGGCAGGAAAATATAAGGATTATTATGAATAAATTTCGGATTGATTGCGGATTAATGCGCGTGAATGATGTGTCATTTTCAAAAAATATTTCAAAAATAACTCAAAAATGACGCCCCAGAGTTGAATACCATAATGATATTTTTGAAACTTTTTTCAATAATATCACGTTATAAGACCCTATAACGTGATATTTTTGGAATTTTTTTCAATAATATCATTATGGTATTCAACTATCGCGATCGTGACCTTCACGACACCGATCACCAATCCGATATCAACCAGCGGCACTGTCTGCAGCCGTTTCCAGAACGATTGCGAAGCGGTCTGGATCAGTACGGCATGCATGTAGAGAAGCGATGGTGGCCGCCAACACGATAACTTGATGGGAGAGATCGCCCATAGAAGAGCTTCAGAGGCGTCGCGGGTGTCTTTCACTCCGGAAATCGGCTCGGACCAGGTACGACCAGGCCAGTCTGTCGATTATGAGAATGCCCTGATCAGCGACGAGTTTGGCGTCAACCAAAGCTGTATCATTTATGCTGGAAGTGTTATTAAGCTGGACCATCATAGCCTGAACTTCTCCCAAAAGCAGACATCCGAACTGATAGAAAGTCCCAAAATCGTCAAAACCGATGAAAATCGATGATGCGAATTCGCAGTGATTGACAAAGTGTTTTGTAAGAAGACGTCTATAGAGGGCGTTTCCATCAGCAAAAATTTATCATGGCAGGATATGGGCTGTTCATAGCATGTGGGAGAGTACGACTCACCCGGACAGCAAGTAGGCTCATGTTGGGATCACACGAGGTCGTCTGCTGTTCGAGATATCCTTCTGCTGACAATCACACTTAATATTTACGGCCATTGTTAATATACAGACGGCGTCAATAGGAGGCAGGGCGCCTAGATAGTTTCAGAAGCTGGTTGGATTCAGCCTAAACCATCAAGTACATACTCGATCGGACCGGAAGATATTTGATTCTCTGCAAAAGATTATGCTGAAGTACCGGGGACAATTAAACAATTGATCAACATCGAAAGTAAATGAAATGGTCTGGGTGATTACAGTGCTGATTTCTTTCCCGATTGTTTGTCTGTGATCGCAGATTTTTTCATATGGCGCTGTTTATTCACGCAGCTTTCCCGATCTTTTCCTGATTTTTGTGCGTGGCTTAATATTCTATTTGCGCGCATTTTTCTTCCAAGAGCACTATTGCCTGTTCGCCTTCACAGTTTATGAACTTGTCAGTCTCAAGGCTCGGGCGGTTTGCAGCCGGAGCTCTTCTGAAAACTTGGCCTAATTGGAGTACATATGCTGTATGCAGCAATGCTAATTAATGGGAGCCAGTAATTTTGCAGAGGCGGGTGGCACTCCATTAACTGCCTAGACCCTACATCAGGCAGTTTATCACTATGGCAGGGCGATTGTTGCACACTGCAGCCAGATGGATCCATAGCATATCTTGTAGAAAGTTCAGATGCATCACTATAATAAAGTCGAATTTGATGATAAAGACATTTGTAAACATTCAGACAAGAATGACGCGCTTAAAGAAAGCAGCTGAAAAAGTACAGATAACAGTTGCGAAAATGGAGCTTCTATCAATTGAATTTAACACAAAATTTTAATCCGAAGTTGGCTGGTATTCTTCGCTCTCAGCTTACTGATTTCTTCAAAGACTTTGAAGAGCCGGTTCAATTACGGATGCTCTAATCCATACCGTGATTAATTTGCGAAATTGAATCCTGGAGCATTTCAAAGCTAATTAAGGAGGTATGGCAACTTTATCGCCGGTGTGTCATCAACAAAGCTTCAGAACAAAGTATTATTAATCAAGTCAAGACGTCACTGTTTTCGAATTCCTCACTGATGCAAATCGTGGGCGGATTTGATCGCATTCAGCAGTCTGTGCCCACCAAGCGACGGCGCAAACAAGCTGAATGTTATTGCTAATGACTCTTTGCTACAGGAAGCGTTCAGTACACTTACGACATATGCAAACTGGCTTCTTCACGAAAAGAGTACTCAGCCTCTCATATACTTGTAAGAATTGGCCTTCTAGATTTAGAAAAAGTTTGTGAGCCACAAAGACCACCCGGAGCACCTGATCAAGACAAACATCTTAACATGAATACGCAGGGAATATCACACTTATATATAACACGTAATTATAGCAAAGCCTAGATGTGAAACATTGCATCAGCTATATCAAGATGAATCACAGAAGCTGGAACAAAAATGAGACATACAATCTTGCAAGAATGGGAAATCGATTCACGAATAAGATGTCAGTTCAAAGTGTTCCACGATAGTCAAAACCCCTGGAAATGGTAGGTTACAGAAACAGGCATTATATTGATTAAAATAGAAATCTCAAAGGAGAAAACAGGAAAGGCGGTTTTCTTTGCCACCAAAGATGGGTTCTTGAGCTAAACTATATATGACTGCCACACATCCAATTTCATTTAGCAACATTTTCCACCGGAGCCGGAATCAGCGACAGCGGGTGCTGCTGAAGCCGGCGCCATGCCGATCTTAATGCCATGAGCCTAAGAAAAGTTTAGCATCATGATTTCTTAGAAGTTATGCCTTGTTCATACTTCATTGTTAACATCGTAAATGCCGGTCTGAATCTTGGAATAGATCTGTTCGGCGGTTTGAATGAATGCCTAATGCAATAGAGGTCAGAAGCAGCTTTGATCATAATCTTAGAGCATCACCTCTTCGACATTGGCAGCGGTCTTAGCAGAGGTCTCGAAGAAGATGAGACCATTTTCTTTGGCAAACAGTTCGCCTTCTTCCTTCGAAATCTGGCGACGATGTTCGAGATCGCTCTTGTTTCCAATGAGCATGATCGTCATATTCCGATTTCCATTTTGTCTAGCTTCTTCCAACCATCTAGTCAGATGGGCAAAAGTTTCTCGTCTAAAGCAAGAAGCTAATTAGCATCAAACACAGTGAATACAGTTTCAACATACCGGGTGATGTCATAAACGAGTAAAGCACCGGCAGCACCACGATAGTAGGATCTAGTAATAGAGCGGAAAGATTCCTGACCAGCCTGTAAAAAGAATGTGAGCATCCCGATATTTATACCATAACGTAGTAGCAGGAACATAAAAAGCATAAACATAGAGAAAACTCTAGCTAAACTTGTCTGGTATTAAAAATGCAAAGTGAGTATTTATGGGAAAATATGGTAACAATTGACAGCGTAAAGAAAGATCTGAAAGTGATAGAGATAAATGAAAGTCCAAAAGCAAAGCAGTACGTATATAATCCATATAAACGTTTATCTGAGAGAGACAAACGAGAACGTTGTCTCAAGAAATGAGCAACAGGCTGAAAACGAAAAACTCACCAGATGAAAGCAAAGGTGGCAAAATACAAACAAACAGCATAGCGACAAATTCAGCAAATGAGAAAGACTTACCGTATCCCAGATCTGAAGCTTGATCTGGCGGTTGTCGACCTGAATCATGCGAGCCCCGAACTCGACGCCAATGGTGAGGTCATGGACCGGCCGGAACCGTTTATCAGTGAACTGCAGCAGGAGGCAAGACTTGCCGACGCCGGTGTCGCCGATGATGATGTACTTGAAGAGATAGGCATACGACATCGCGATTAGACGAATATAAGAGGCAGCTATGGATGAGATCACGGAGCGCACTTTACGAACTGATAGAGAGAAAGGTGATAGAGAGGAATGTGGCTCCGCCACAACGTCGGATGAACTATCATGTCTCATCTAGATCTTCCATCTTCCCAAGACGACGTTGCTGAAAGCAATTTCAGATGATATGATGAATCTAGTAATCGTGTAGCTAGGTGCAGAAAAACGTTCTGATTTGATATGAAGTAAACCCTCTTATTGGTCAAAACGGGAATATCTTGCAGATAATCTTATGGTGGCGAATGGTGTCTGTCGTGATGATGCAGAACGCCTGACTGCCACCCGTCGTAGTTCCCCCAGTCAAGATCGCCTTCAACACGACGGTGTTATTCAGCCATGAGAGAAAACTAAGAGAGATCAGGTAGCCTATGCAGGAAGGCTTCACTGTTTTCAAGATACAGTAACGTAATAATGCAACGTAATTCGCATGATAAACTTTTTAGCCTGAGAGCCACCAAAACATTTAGTATCACGACAGAAGTGAATGGCAGTATCACTGGATGCAAGAACGAACAACCTTGGCAGTTATTTCATATTGGACGTTGACTGGCAATTTCTCTGTATTCGAACTCGTGTAAACCAGGGGCAGCCGAAACTTCAATTCAATGAATAAATTGGAATGGAATTCAGCAAGGTTGTTGATGTCAACGGGCGTTTCTGTGTCCGTAGCACAAGATCTGAGGTACGACGGCTTTTCACCTTAATGCCTCACGAGCTCCTGCTCCCGTTTTCAGACCTGGAATTTTCCCACACTTCAATCCAGTGGTATTTTTGCAGCAGATCTGAGGGCTGCTGCTGTTGCTATGACGGATTTGAGATGTTTGTTGCTGCTTGTGCTGCAGTTGTTGTAGATATAGACGATCATTGAAATTATAAGATGTTGCAGTGCCACGTCGAACCATAGCTCTAAGGGATGTTCTCTCTAAATAAACCCCAAGTCCAAAATCTATCGCCACTTCAAGATCTCGAAACAGAAGTTATCAGGATATGAGCGTTGATTATTCAATGGGCGTACTTCAACTATACACTGAATTCAGCCTATGAAGAGGTCGGCTACGAGTATGTTTTGCTTGTTCTGAAAGCTCGACGACATCGATTAAGAGCGGATGTGAATCGCCAACAGTTAGGGTTAGGGTTTGAAGGCCATCCATTGATTGCGATGTCCCTGCTATCAGAAAGTTCCAATTTTGGGGTTCGATCAGCGGGAAATTGCGTGCGGAATGAATCCTGGTCCCTGGATGATCAGTGACTCGCTGAAGTTGTACTGGCCCCCCGGCCCCCAAGGGCCCTGGTCAGTGAAATCCGGTGCCCGAAATCTCAAGCCATAAAACAATGGTGGCGGTGTATTGCTTTAAGCGTGGCCAAGCCCAATGCCGAGCTGACCAGTCGGGAGGATAATGCGAGACAGCTCGGCACCCGGAGGCCATACTGGCCCACCATCTACTAGCTACGGTTTCCTGGAGAGACTGAAGCGTGCGCACATCGCTAGTTTATTAGCTGGCATTTGTTATGATACAGATGATAACGACGATTGAAAGAGCTGAATGCCATCCAGACCTCGTATTTGTCAGTCCGAATCATTGGGTCCTTCCAGCAACCAGAATCGATTTTTCTGGCATCTCTCTCTGCATCGATAGCTTATACAGCCTTTTCATGTGAAGGAGGAGGTGGCCTTATAGATGACTTTGGCAGCTCTGTTCAACCTCATCATCGGGTTTGTTCTGTATAATCAAATCCTTATAAGAGGCGCGTCTCAGCTTCGATATCAAACATTCCAGAAAATACAATAAAAAGGAACTAAAAACCAGAATCATTGGCAAACGGCGATAGAGGAGGGCAGGATTCAAGACAGTTAGGCAAAAGAGGGCGATTTAGCTCGAAGGATCTGATCTTTAAGATTGTACGATATGGATTGATCAAGATGAGATAATGACAACAATGACTAATCATACTGGCCCCCCACGGGTCCCAGCCTCAGGCATCCAGTGATCAGATTCCCAGCAGAGAGATATCGTCGTCTTGTTGACTACCAGTTCCTCATTCCGCCTTAAGCTCAGCCAAGGCCATTACCAGAATCACGAGTTCTATGATCGTGTTGGTCATCGCCGAGTATAGAGCGCGCAGGAATCTGGCTAGATCGGAAGCAAGACGAAGGGCCAGTTTGACGACGAGCAGCCACACAGCGTGATCCGGAACCGAGACATCGCCTTCAATCAATAAAGGATCAGATACACGTAATGTAATGCTTAAATACATCTCGTATATTGAGATATTGATATATTGCAGACGAAATTAATGAGAAATCGATATAAGAAAGCTGTAAAGAGCTGATTGTTAGCCTGAGCTCGTACCGGTACTCGTCTGCTTGTATGATTGTTGGCGTTTCCGGATCAGAATCACTTTGTCGCATTATTCTCTGCATTAATAGCTGATACAGCTTCTACATAAGTTGGAGGCTCTGGAGTTTTGTTGTCTTCCGGCGGTGGGTTGTTAGAATGACAGCAAAGCCAAAGACAGGCAAAGAGCTATCAAGCTATGAGCAGGTATCAGTCATTAAGCACAACATCGTCATACCTCACAACAAACCTCTAAACAGCAGATTACGAAGTCGACGTCCCTGCTTGAACTTGATAGAGCCATCCTCGGCCGTGGCATGTGTCCAGACAACGTCTCTCAATAAAAGTTTTTTGCAATCTGGATTGATCCGCAGATCAACCTTCGGAGAAGACAGGACACTCATAGACCCTGAAGGCTCCCAAGGGCTCCGCAGTCCCCGTGCCCAATCGGATCCGATGGTCGACGTCCAGACCAGCAAAGAATGAGCTGTTGGTCGGCCTTCTTGCGGCTTCCAAAGTAGACGACGACAGACGGAGACGATGGACGACCCGTTCCTATCCGGGGCTGTACTGGCCCCGATCAAGTGAACGTCCAGGATTATGTTGTCCCGTTGCACGTGATCACATAAGAATAGTCACCGGCGGCAATCAACGGTAACCCTGGACCTTATGTAAAGCGATCTTGGAGCTCGAACTGTGCCGGCTTTTTGCTTTTGAATTTCTATTCATTAGATGAATTGGTCAAAGATGGGATCGCTGTCTTATAGCTACATTGGCGCTGCTGCCTGTTCGACTGCTAACCTCTATTCCCTTCAGACCGTACCAATACAATTTGTTAGGAAACAGTTTGCAGATGTGGTGCATTTCGCGGCGTCCTATGACAAACTGCATCAAGCTCTATGGTAATACGGAACTAAAGCCACTTAGAAACTAATTTATACATCTCGTAAACTAACATTTGCATCTGCTATGATGCTGACGAATAATAAAATTACTTAACAGGTTGATTGCAACAACTAATTGTTAACCGTCCCGCTTTCATCTAAACCATTGCCCATCATGGGGCTTCTTTCAGGCAGAGGCACGTCTTTCTGCTTCAATAGCCTTCACCACCTCTTCATAGGAAGGAGGAGGTGGTCTTGCACCCGTCTTGGGAGGCTGCCCGACATCATCATCAAGTGAATCCTACATAACCAAATCTAAGCTCCAAGAAACTTGGCCTTAGCACCGATCATACATCGCATAAACATTCTAAACATGAAAATATGACAGAAAAGCACAGAAACGGGCCCCATTCGTTCGACATGAGAAAGCTGACGTCCTCGGCCTCTTTTTATAAGATTATGAGGGCAAAGGCGACAGAGTGGCGACGATATCATTCACACGCATGAGCAAGGAACACAGATTTCAGTTTTATGCGCAGTTAGTTCAGGCAAATGCAAATTTGATGATGAAAGTCTGCGAGAGGGTAACTAACAGCCAACATCGGAGCTAGGACCGAGCCTCCGAAGTGGGTCCCGCCTATATCACGCGGCGACTGATGAAACTCCCAAGGGCTGTCTTCGGACCACATAACTTTGATCCGTTTGGAGTGTCTTTACGTATGGACGCCGGGCTCTGTTTGCGTCGAAGACAAGACATGGAATGGCAAACAAATCGTGCAGCTACTTTGCGACAATGGACAGACAGTCTGTTATGGTGAAACCGTCTGTCGTTGATTGATACAAACTGGATAAATCTTAAATGAAATCGTCACACTAATCGTACGTGTGTAAGCAGAGACATCTATTGATTTTCCAGCCCGGGTTCATTCAGCCAACTGTTTATTCTGTTCAATTGCTGGCGACGATTGGACAATCTGCAACTTCTTGAATGCACTTTTGTATCAATATATAATTAGATAGGCATTTGCAATAATAATCGAAGCATAATGGTTCAGGCATGGCGGCCGAGTCGCATAGCTTCTTCGTAATTAGGAGGTGGTGGAATGGATACAGAAACCTGATGATGCCTTTCATCGCTTGAGTAATGATGATTTCGAGCCTGTTGGGCATAAACAGGCAGTCCATAATTAGTTGGACTAGGTTGCTGCTCATAATTCATTTGCTGATGACGAGACGGTTGCTGATGAGAACAGTGAACAATAGCAGGCGTCTCATCTGTTTGAAGCACCTAATAAACTGTTATTGATAGATTCGCCTTAATAAAAAAAATGTAAGATAAAGTGCAAAAGCGAGACCGACCTCCTCTCTCGAGCAGCAGCACCAACGTATACACCTCCACAGCATCCATAGCACTAGAATATCGAAGGCAAGGATGAAGATTCCTGTAGAAACCTGTGCTGCGTGGTCACCGGCCATGGCTCGGCTGCACTAAAGGATCTCGTTTAGTCGGAAATGAAGATGGAGTTGGACCAAATCTGCGACTGCGCACTTTTGAAAATCTCGACTAAATAATCCGCATTAATCAGTTTACGATTAATTCACGGATCAAAAAGCGAGATTTTGCCGTTAAGGGTGTGTTGAGTCGCTGCCAAATTTCAGGCTGCGCGCCTCGGTCTTCAAAAGGTCTGATCTTTCTAGAAAGTGAAGACGATGGAGTTTGACCAAATCTGCGACTGCGCACTTTTAAAACACTCAACTAAAATAATCCGCAACCCGCATTAAAACGGATCAGAAAGCGAGATTTTGCCATTGTTTGGTCGTGATGAGTCTCATGTTTGGCTGCCAAATTTCAGGCAGGGCGTCGACTCGGTCTTCATGCTTCAGTGGTGCGTTTGACGTTCGCGAATAAGAATGGGTCTAGCTGTAGCACGACGGGAATTATCAAGGACACTGCCCTACGCTATTTTCGCCAAAATTTCGGGAGGGCGACGGGCTGGGAAGATTCCAGGAAGGTTGCCGTTCACTGAGCCAGCATCGATAGTGAATGTATTCGTCATGGAAGCGAATGCGATAACGATATGGTCAAGCCCATGATCGCAGTTCTATAGATTGAGTTGCAGGGCGAAGAATGGTGTACACAACATATCGCTCGTAATCACTGCCCCCGATCAGGTCGATTTTCCACTGAGATATGCAATTGTTTAGCTACGTTAATGAACTCCAGATCTGTGCTGGTCGTTGGAACTGCTGAAGGCAGAGTATTGAAAATCCAGGAAGAGCGTGACGCTCTGCCAGTGTACGTAAAGCACGATAATAAAGCGTTTCTCGCATTGCCACCACCCGGCCTCAATGGAGCATAATACAGTGACATTTACGAGGCGTCTACACACGTGACGGCACGTTGTACTGAGGGGGGCGTACTTGCCCCCCGAATTCGTAACGAGAATCGGGGATTCTGGGCGGATAGGTAACTTGGGGTGGTAGTGGTGGATGTTGGGCGTTCTGTTGGCCGGAACATCGTATGATTACAGGACGCTCAATCCTCACTGTTCGTGTGACCTGTAAGGGCAAGAAGATCAGAGATGGATCGGGTGATGGTTGGGCGGCACGAACCGTCTCGGTATAGCAGATGCAACATCGGCAATATTTCCAGATACACCAGAATATGACGACGTACAGGACGACGAGCAGCACAGCCCAGATTCCGGCCAGAGACGAGTCGGCCATTGTTACCTGGGCCAGATTGGCAATCCGATTCCTTTCCCGGCGTGACCCACAACCCGGGCCTCGGACTTCGGAACGTTCCAACCAAGATTGCACTGCAAATCGTTCCAGAAATAGCCAGCTCGAGGCCCGTCCTAGATGAGAGAGGAATCCGCAGTCGATCTTGGCTGTCTTTGCGCACGATCGGTGGCCCTTTATGTAGATTTGGGCTATAAATCCTTCGCTGTATCTTGAGCTACCTAAATCGGCAGAAATGTCGCATCAGTATATCGATAAGGAGATCCTTGACGGCCAGGTCCACCCGCGCATTCCACGAGTTCACGACGATGGGCGACCGGGCCGGTACGACCTGAGAAGCCTGGGCTTCGAGTTCCGCCGCATCGACAGTCAATCAGTCGAATAAGCGGAATTGCAATGAGAAAGTTGTGGCTGGAACCTTACAAACCCTATCAAAAGCGATGGCCAGTACGGTTTGTAAGCGCCCGCTGTACCTGTTTGCGTTCAGCTTGCCTGCAGTGCTAGAAATGGAGTTTCCAGCAGACGATGGCTATCATGAAATCGTCAGCCGCCTCGCCCGAAGACGATGACAATGATGAGTTCGAATGAGATGACGACGAGCTCTTAGCGCCCACTTCGGCTGGCTGAATCAACGATAATAGGGAATTGACGAGTTGGAATACCTATACGAAGACCCCGGAACCTGAACCACCCCTGAGAGACAATAAAGGTGTCGCTCCTCTTCAAAACCGAAAACTTATTATCTCTGTAAACTGTTAGTCTTGTCAAAATAAAAAATTGAGAACTCGAGCCCGAATTGAGTCAGGATTAACCTTTAGGAGGAGTGCTTCAGATTTTTGATGAAATTCTGAACTCTTGTGTGCATGTTGATGAAATGCCTCAAACATATTAGATAGCATGGTCCTGGCCACAACTCATACTTTACATTCTCCAATGAATTTAGAGATACTCTGTAGGTAGTATTGATATTGGTAGAGAGGCCCTTCGGAGGTCACCGGGTCGGCTCCGCATCAAGCTCTTACAGCTCCGCAGCCACCTTCTACCAGTCTAGGGGGTTCCTCCGGAGAGCTCCGAAGTGTGATGACCCGTAACCAACATCATTGCCTATCGATCTGAAATATTTTTCGCCTTTGAGAAGGTTTTTGTCACTCAGTAGCTTTGTAGCATCCAAGTTGGTTCTAATATAAATCCAAGGTCAAGCCTGTGTGTTTTGAGATGAAGTGAACGCCTGACTTTGAAAGAAATTTGATGGGCTAAATCACATAATAGTGAAGCCTCCGTATAATCAATGAATAGACTTTATAATCCTACATGCCGTATAGCATCGGTATAGCTAGGAGGCGGTAACGGCTCCGTATCAGTTCTGTCTGGCACCGATACGACAGTATGCGAGGGGGCCGTCGGCCGTACTGGCTCTCCCGAACGGCGGTAACGTGCATCTTCGTAGCTGGGCTCATCATCGTAATACTGTTGATGGGTCTCGTACTGGTGGTAATACTGGCCCTGATGATGATGGTGATGCATCTCGTGTCCATGATGGCCGTGCTGACATGAGCATTGCAGCACGACGGGTGTGGGAACCGCTTCGACGGTATCCTCGTCCTATTTTCATCAATCAATTAAATTTCATATCAGCATTATAAAACAGTTGAAAAGGGACCAGCACGTCCGTCCTGGTGGCCAAAACTCCCTACCTGACTGCAGACTGTTCGTTTACAGAAGATCCAGCAGCAGCACCCCCAGAATAGCAGGGAGACGACGACAGAGATGGTAACGGCTTCCGAGGAGACAGAGCCGGGCGACGATGACGAACTCGAATACGACGAGCTCGAATACGAGTAGGAATCGGGCGAGTTGCTGTACGTGCCCATCGCTGGCTTGCTGAATACAACGACTTCAAGAGACTGGGGAGCTGGACGAGACGAGTTGACCAATCACGTGATCACGTCGCCAAACCTCGGTCTACGGAAAGGAAAGTGCGCCACTTGGCAATTTGTGCGCACTTTTTTCTTTGAAACTTGTACGTACGTCTGTTTGGTTATTTTTGTCAGAGAGAAGTGAGCTCAAATATCCTTTCGAAACGTCGGAAGAAACGAGAGAGCTAGCATGACCTGTGCCAGAATATACCGCAGCAGCCTGAAAAGTGTTTGAGACCTGGCATTGCTGGGTGAAGTTAGAAATTGACATTAGGGAGAACAGGTTGAAGGATTTGTAGACTGATCTGTTAAGGATGCCTTAAGGCCAGATTTAAGCATCACTAAACCTCTCTCCAAATGGCTGATCTGATTTTTTTATATCGCTCGTTACATATACCTGCAAGAAGAAAAAACAGTTTCGATTCTTGTATGAAATTCGAGCGCCTTTGTGTACTCTGTTTTATTGAATACTGACCGATTGATGTGGCCTGTTGCTGCCCAAACACTGAATGATGGAATCTTCTAATACTAGCATGCAGATACCTGGCTGACAAACAGGATATCGACCAGGAAGAGATATCGTCGATATAATACAAACGCAAAGTACAAAAGCTTGCAGTGGATAATGGGCATTCATAGTATGTAATAATGGTAGAATAACGTTTGAGACGATTCTGGATGCCGGACAGGAGCGGCTGCAGCGCAGCCATTCTCTAACAATCAGAAGGTTCCCTCTGCTACAGTCAGCTTCATTCGGTTTCCATTCGTCTGGAAGGGATAAAAGACATGCTGCAATCAAGGTTAATCTGAAACCAATGACAGATAGGTATTTGGTTCATAGCAATATCGCCTACATCTAGCAATTGCCCTAAAGAAAAATTGAAGCCACCCTCGGATCTGTGGGAATCTTATGCCAAGATACGAGCGCATCAGATATCCTGAATCCACTAAACCGAAGCTTGCTTGTATATCTTGCTTGTATATGGTTATCCCACGCAATATCATGAAGTATTTTCTGAAAATGCCATTTTATTACAAAGGCATCGGATGCAGTTTGTCTGCATTGATTACGGAAGAGCACAGAGGATGTCTAGAATCTTGCAAGTGCCACTTTCTTTGGGCGAAGTTTTCGCACAGCTGCATAATTTATCGCTCATACTTGCCTTATAACCTCATTGTAGCTCGGAGGCGCTGACAGCTTCGAATCGGGTCCTTCTGGTACCGGGATCACAGTATCTGGGGCTGTCGGGCGTACGAACTCCCCAGAACGGTGGTAGCGCGCATCGTCATAGCTGGGCTCGTCGTACTGATCATACGTTTGCGGTGCCGTAGGGCGTACTGGCTCCCCATAATCGTGATAGCGTGCATCGTCATAGTTTGGTTCGTCGTAATACGGCTCTTCATAGTATGGCTGCTGCTGGTACTGCTGCAGGGTATGATGCTGGTGGTGCTCGTGGCCGTGATGACAGTCATTGCAAGGGCAGTCCAGTACAATCGGTTCCTGGATCCGAATGACCTCATCCACGTCGTCTTCCTCGTCATCCTGCGGAATGTTCGTAAATCGATATCGAATGCGGATCTGAAACTTTCAAACAAGGACAAACGAGTGAAGAGAAGTTCGAATTTTACAACAACAAAATGAAAAGTCAGGAATACCTGATTTCGGCGGGATGCACGCTTCCATATCCAATAGATCACGAATACCACAAAGAAAATGAACATCCAGATAACCCAGCTGCCGTCAGACGAGGACCCCGACCTGGTGGTCGTGTGCGACCTAAACTTCTTGGAGCCGCCACCCCCTTTACGACCCATGACGACTACAAGCTATAAAACAATGACAGCGGCAAGACCCAGTAATTACTGGGTCAAGACGAGGGCGTCCGCAATAGGTAGACGCTGGTATAATAATCTGCGGAGCTTTCTGCGTAATTTGTATCATTTTGCGGAATGTTTTGGTCAGTCTGCGGAGTTTTTTCCATCTTTGGAATATTCTGGTCTTCGTACATAGGAGTAATCATTTTAGAGTGTTTTAAAACACCCGTTTTTCTCTGATCCATATGATAACTAGCTTCTGATGGCAGCTCCTTAAATGTGCAGTTATTTTCTTGTTGGGTATAATCACTGGAACTCAATCGATCTTTTCTACTTGGGACCTTTCACTTAATATTTTATAAAAGCCCTGGAAGGTTCCCAATCAAATCTGCGCTTACTGAAGAGCATCAGAAAATAAAGTTTGAAATTTGTTCGGAATCTTCGGCTATGGCCCTCATCATTCTCGATAGTTTTCTGTGGAGCGATGTTCTCGGGTCTGATGAAGCCGCCACCATCTTTCATCGTCTTCGCGAGGAAGTCCAATGGACGACCATGATGCATAAAGGCGGCGAAGTCCCCCGTCTTGTCGCCCTGCAATACATCCCAGGACCAGGCGGCGCCGTCCCTATCTATCGTCATCCGATCGACAAGGAGCCACCGGCGACCACCTTCACCCCGACCGTCGATCTGATTCGTCGAACGATCGAAACCAAGTTCAGCTTGCAGCTGAATCATTGCCTAATCCAGCTATATCGTTCTGGGCAGGATTTTATTGGTGAACATAGCGATAAGACGCTGGATGTTAAGAGAGGATCTCCTATCGTTAACTATAGTACTGGATCTACTAGGTAATTTTGGTCTTTTTATGCTCTGGAATGTTTTACTTTTCAAAACTGGTTCATAGCCTAAACGTTGCAAACTTGTTTTTCTATGCATTTTGATGCTTTAATCTGTTTGCTTTTCGACAGGTTTCGAGCAAGCCCTGTCAATGTTGCTGAATTGCTGTCAGGCAGATGATTCTGAAGCCAAAACGAGACGCCCAAGGTCAGCGTGGCTCGAGCCTTCGAGTCGATCTGCCTCACGATTCGCTATTTGTCCTGGGCTGGGAGACGAATAAGGCTATGACACATAGCATTCGCCAAGATCGGCGGACGTTAGCTGAGAAGCGGCCTGATGAGCTCCTAGAGAATGGCGAACGCATCTCGTTAACATTCCGAAATATCGCCACCTTCCAGACGAAAATCGATGGGAATCTCAGACTCTTCGGTAACTTTTTTTCATTTAGTTTTCGTTCGGGGCTTGTACGACCGCTTTCCTATTGGACGTTTTGGTAAATCTCAAGTTTAGGGCAAGGAGCGCGTTGTAAAACACGGGAGGACTTGCTGTCGGCATGCTCGAATGAAGTTAGCGGCCAGAATGACGAGCAAGATCTTCTGAAAGCATTCATGGCAGAGAATCGTGAATCTGATTTTGATTGGGATCAGGCGTATGGCGAAGGGTTCGACATCATCACCATTAACAATGACGAGAATAAAGTATAGCAATGATCAGCTCGCCGCTATTTCGTCTGTCTATGGTCATCACAATGTTTATGCTTCTTCTATGATTAAAGGATAGGAAATCAGAGACGAAGATCACAACCTTGGGATATTATTTTGATTTTTTCAGCTACACACTTCTAAGCAGACATTGAAACCAAATGCAACAATGCCAATTACTATAGATTGAGAAGCATTACATTGATAGGAGAATCCATATATGATAGATCGACGTTTATCTTCGATTATCATCGTAATCGTCACTGTCCGATACAACTTCAATCTCAAGACGACGCCGTGGCAGATCTCGGACGCTCTCAGGCAGCTGCGCCGACGACAGAGCTTTCGGTTGCCTCTGGGACACGCGCAGAGTCTCCACGTGTTTCTGGGCGATCTCGGCCGGCGACGTACCGGCCCCGGCGATCTTGATGACGGCCTCGAAATCGAGGATGGCGCTCTGGATTTTTCGCAGCGATGCTCGTGCCGTCCCGCGTCGTAAAAGCACTTTCACATTGCGAGCGTCCTGGGCCAGCGCCGCCGTACAGTCCTGTTCGGCATCGGCGTGCCGGCCCAGCTTCAGGTAAGCGGCGGCGCGATTGGCTAGCGCCTTGGCATCGTCTGGAGCGTGCTCCAGGCATTCGCTGTACGTCCGAGCAGATGCGGCGTACTGGCCCGCACGAAATTGGACGTTGCCCCGCTCACGAATGTCATTCACACTAACCTGCAGTTTTGTCAGCTTGAACAGCGGGCAAACATTCTGAAATCAAAAGAACAAACAATCAAAAGACCACGAAAATATTGAAAAGTCAGCCATTTGAAAGGCAAAGATTACAGATTTTGTGAAAAACCTTTGAATGAAATTAAATAAACTTACTATACTTTTGGAGTATCAGCAATTAATGATCCAGAGCGGTTTTTACTATCTGGAATCAGCAATTTCAGGCAAGAACTTAGATCAGCAACTGAGCATCGTACCCGCTGGGCGTCGATTTTCGCATTGTTTCTGCCAGTCGTGCACGCCTTGCACGAATTGGTTCAGCTCATCAGAATTCTGCCTGATCTGACGCTGGAGCTGGGCGACATCACCCGGGACATTCATTGAGACGATTGATAAGACGAACAGAAAACCCTAGTTCCAGTCACGAGGAGGGGTTGCGCCACTCCAAGAGGCCACGCCAATGTTTGCCCATCATTTATCGAATTAAATGGTCTTTGTGTATGATAGCAATTCAGTATATAGGCGTATTATCAGCAAATTCGGGATCGAAAACTATTGAAAGATTTAATGCAAATTCGCCGACGTTTTCTCAGACAGGTGTTGTCACTCAAGTCTCTAAACGTCGTCAACGACATTCCAGCCCGATCCGAATCGTAGCCGCAAAGGATTATAGTACGATGACGACTGGATCGGATTTGGCATGGACTCAGATCTGATTGAAAAGCGCGACCGTATCCAGGCCTGATCACTGTAAAACATGGCGCGAAAACCCCATTGAATTGGAGCGATTTTATCCCGAGCTCTCGATCGAGGTCAGGATTCCGTTCGCAGCGTAGGACTCGATGATAACTTCCTCCAGACAGAAAGATCAGCCAGGACAAGCCGAGGTTGGTGGCAGCAATATGAGCCCAAACTGTGAAAGGTTCGACAATTACAGAAATGCATCCATAAATAGTTAAACTTTATAAAAAACCGGAATTCAACGACGAATAGACGAATGAAAAAATGCCATAAAACAAAAGAAATGGACTTTTGCTGAACTTGCTACAGCAGAGACGGCCTTATTGCAATCTCAGCATGATTGAGGCGATATTGATCGCTCCTCTAGGCCGTCAATGGTGACGCTTTCCAGGCATGCCTTTTGCGTCGCGCCCTTCGACGTCGCCTGGTTGAATTCGCGAACTCATCTGGTTAAACCCTTAGGGCGACATCGTTCGTCTGTGGTTAGAGACCCCGCCATTGCCAGGTTGGGTTTTTACAACATCGTGGTCGAAATCGGTCTGTAATTATCATAACGATCTGTCATCACCGAGCTGGCGTCGTTGGCAGGAGCGCATCCCTCTGACTTAAAGAATTAGAGAATCACGCAGTTTTGAAAGATTCCCGACTTTTTGTAACTTGCGCTTACGTATCAAACGCCATTCCAAAAAATTATCAAAAGATCCTGAAAAGTGAAAACTGCGTAACACACGCACTTCCGAAATCGACTTTCTATAACTGCATTTTGCCATTTTCAGAGAAGAGACTAATCACGGACTTTCTGCCGGGATCGCGCAGTCCGAACACGGGGTCATCTCGATTTTCTTGATCCAGAATCTGATTTCAGTAGCAATGACTGAGGTGAAGAAGCCACGTCGTGGAGGCAAACGATCCAAGAAGTCAGCGCCCACACCCGAGCCGGTTGTCGAGGCGCCTGTTCATACTGATGTTCTCGATGCCGTCGCCGCTCTCGAAGATAATGAACCCTCTTCGGAGTCCGCAGAGCGCGAGCCAGCTGCTGCCGCTGTTGAAGACGACGCTCAGAGCAAGAAGCGCAGACGCGACGACGCCGACGAACAGGAAGGAGAACCGTCTGATGCTGGTGAAGCCGAGGCAGCTGTTTCGTCGACTCCGGTCGAGCTGGCTCTGAACTACGATTTCGAGAGTCTGGACCTGTCGGAGCCGACCCGAAAGGCGCTCCAGGAGATCGGATACGAGCGCATGACTGAGGTAACGTTACAGGCTAGGGTTTAGGGTTTGGTGTTGATGCTGGTCTGCAGGTTCAGGCCCGATGCATTCCTTTATGCCTGTCCGGGGCTGATGTTCTCGGCGCTGCCAAGACCGGATCCGGCAAGACCATGGCCTTCCTGATCCCGTCCGTCGAGCTCCTGTATAAAGCTCAGTTCAAGCCTCGTAACGGTGCCGGCGTCATTGTTATCACACCCACGCGAGAACTCGCTCTCCAGGTCCTTATTGATCCCGTGTTTCCTTTTTTTCACGTTTTTTTTTGGAAGTTTTTTCCGACGATGGATGTTTAATGATTGTCGGTGTATATAGATTTATGGAGAAGTTTGCAAGCTGTGCAAATACCATTCGCAGACGCACGGAATCGTGATCGGTGGTGCCAGCCGCAAAGCTGAAGAAGACAAGCTGAAGCGAGGTGTAAACTTGCTGATCGCCACTCCCGGCCGTCTCTTGGATCATTTGCAAAACACCAATTTTACATTCAAGAACTTGATCGGTCTTGTCATCGATGAGGTATATTTCTTAATGGTTTTTCAAATGTTCATCTTTCTACGATTTTTTGTCACCTCTTTGTGGTTTTTCTTTCAGGAATTTTGTACTGATTTATGGCGATTCTGTACTGATTTCTGACTGTTCTGTTTGTTAGGCGGACCGTATCTTGGAGATCGGTTTCGAGCAAGAACTACGCGAGATCGTCAAGCTTCTGCCATCGAAACGTCAGACGATGTTGTTCTCGGCAACTCAAACGCAAAAAGTCAAAGACATTGCTCGTGTGTCGACCAATAAACAGCCGGTCTATATCGGTGTTGATGACCACAAGAACAGCGCTACTCGTTCTGGTAGCATCTTCTCATATTACTTTGGCTCTCTGCTGATCATTATGATTCAGGTCTTGAACAAGGATATGTGATCTGCCCATCGGAACGTCGTTTCCTGCTTCTGTATTCCTTCCTAAAACGCAACACCAAGAAAAAAGTGATTGTCTTCTTCTCGACCTGCATGGCCGTCAAATTCTATGCCGAACTTTTGAACTACATCGATGTTCCGGTCATCGAGCTGCACGGCAAATTAAAACAAAGCAAACGAACGTCTACTTTCTTTGAGGTAATTTTTGTCGAAATCGCCTCACGCTTTTCGCGTCTGTCCGAATTCGCTTTGCATTCCGTTTCCAATTTTTTTCCAAGCTTGATGTTTTCGGGATATTTTTTGCAAAATTTCTAACCGGTTTTTTGCATAGTTCGTGAATGCCGAAAAAGGCGCTCTCCTCTGTACCGACGTGGCAGCCCGAGGTCTCGATATTCCTGCCGTCGACTGGATCATTCAGTTCGACCCGCCGTCCGACACCAAAGAGTACATCCATCGTGTCGGTCGTACTGCCCGAGGGGTGCAGGGTGCCACTGGTAAGGCGCTCCTGTTCCTGCTGCCTCAGGAGCTGCGCTTCATCCACCACTTGAAATACGCCAAGGTCTGCAATCTGGTTGCTGGATCGATCTGTTGTCGTACTGACCTTGATTTGCAGATTCCGTTGAGCGAGTTCGAATTCCCGCAGAATAAGATCGCCAATGTCCAGTCTCAGCTCGAGAATTTGATCGATAAGACGTATTACTTGCACAAGTCTGCTCGTGAAGCTTATCGTGCTTATATTCAAGGCTATGCCCAGGTTAGGGTTAGGGTTCAGTGTTGTCTCCCTTTCTTACTGTCAATCAGGCTTCCATGAAGGACGTCTTTGATGTGCATCAATTGGATTTAGAGAAGGTCGCTCTATCGTTCGGATTCACATCGCCGCCCAAGGTCCCGTTGAAGATCTCACTGACCGGAAAGCAAGCTAAGAGAGCCCGTCATGGATTTAGTGAAGAGAATCCATATGGACAGAAGCCAGCCACTCAGTTCTCCAGATAAATAAAATACAATCAGTTTTTCATTGTATCATCACAGCCTTAGTTTTAGTTGATGATTCGATTTTATCGCCGGCGCATATAAAGTTTTGTACTGTTTCGTGGCTGCAATGCAATAAAGCAAAACGCAGCCGATCGCTATTCACAGATGGACTATACAATTTCGAGGTCGCAATCGATGCCATCACATTGGTGACCAAATGCTAAACAGCATCCAGATCAGCAACTGCAACCCAATTCCAAGCTAGAAGCCAAGCCAGATCCGATTCTTAGGCATCAGGTCGACAACGCCAACGTCTCGGTTTGCAGCAAAGAAGATAACCGGCGAATGGACGGATAGGACCCGTGCTCTGGCTGTTCAAGTGTGGAAAAAAGTGAAAACCATCAGAAGAAGCTATTGGTGACGAGTTCAGGCGGCGTGGTAGGTCATCCCCTTGGTCTATGTGACATCAACTCGACGTCGCCATGTCGTCATGTAAACGAAGTCGAAACCCAGCGACAATAAAAGCCCTTGCAAAAAATAAGGTACGAGGGAATACAAAGGCGCAGCCAAATGAATATCAATTCGGAACCAAATTCAACAAAGCAAATTGATTACGATCAAAACTTAAAGATTTACAAGCAGAGAGGTTCGATACGAGAAAGATGCAAGGGCGGATGAGCAAAGGGAAATGATCATTCGCTCCTACCTAAAAAAAAATCTGATTTCCTTCCGTTCCAGTTTGAACGACTTCACGAGCATGGTCTACAATGCTTACAGAGCGTTAAATCGTAAAATTTCACTCAGTGAAGATTTGCAATCAAATTGCAGGCTTGATTCTCGAGGGTTTTGGACACTTGCTAATATCTATAAAGAATCAGGTTACATTGATACTGATTAGGAAACATCATAACAAAAAACAGGAAGCAATGTTTGCCAGGTTTGTGATGTTCAGATGTTATTCTAAATCTGAACAGGTATCAAAATGGCAGAATATCGATATCGCATGAGTTATAGACCCCGAACAGCAACTCATAACGGTCCGGCTCGGCACATGCTATTCTTAAAACAAAGAAAAAGATACAAAGCGGCATCGTAAACAAAAAAGAAAAATAAATCTTACTCTACCAGGTTCTGTGCTCTGTGACGAATTCAACAAGAGGATTTATCTGATCCAGAGAGTGGCGGTCAAGCAAGCCCAGCGATAACACGAGCTTGGAGTTCGGCTTCATGGTCGCCATCAGCTGTCTTGCGATGAGCTCGAATACCGGGTTGTGCTCGCCCAGCACCGTGCGGATGCTATGGACCGGACTGGCGGCGTCCCCTTCGACCTCGCCACGAATCACAGCGCCAACGTCGCCGCATTGGGTCAAGAACACACCAACCTGATCGATGAGTTCGAACGTGAAAAGGACGAAGATTGGGAAGCTGGACCTTTTCAGCAAAGGGGCTGATTATGAGGTCCGTATGGCGACCATTTATCAGACGACCATGTGATGACATCTGCTTTGTCATTGTTAAACAGACAAATGCCGCTGTCGGGCTCTGCCTAATACCAACTGTGTTATGATACAAATATCCCCAAAGGCCGGGCTGCGCCCGCGCAGATTTTCTCGCAGGTGTGTTGGATAGAACCATAGTAGCAATTTGTAGAGAATGTGCTTTCTGCTTCCTGTTTTGTAATTGATCACTTAAGCATCTTGCTTTAAGCCAGGTGACTTAAGTGTAATGTTTGAATTGGCATCTAATGAGATAACAGCCTCACTAATGAAGTCGCAGAAGTTTTTAGAAGCAAATAAAGAATGTATTTATTGATGGTCATAAGCTGATATGCGTTCCTTTGCAATCGTTCTGATTTTTCAAGCCGATGGTTTCGAATGTTCAAGGTTATGAACAAGATATCAGGAGCTAATCACCTGCAATTCAAATCTCTTTCTTTTCATGGTGAAGAGAAAACTGGCAATAATAATGAGCCATTGTGAAAATATGAAATTTGTACCATGTTCTTAAGTGTTTTCCAACAGTTTTTAATCCTTGTTCGATTTGTGATTCGAAATCATGTTTTACAGCTCCATTTAGACGACGATTGCTCGTAACATTCAATTCTCCTTTAGCAGCATGTGTGAAAGAAAGTCCAGAAAACGGAGCCTTTAGCAAACACATGAGCAATAATCAACGCCAAAATTGAAATGAAGCTTGATGGATTTTTTTACGAAATAAACGCTCCGTTCGATCACCAAGTTTTCATGTTGAAGACTTCTACCGCTTCCAAGTTTTCATAAGATCCAAGGTTACAGTATAGGAACTTGCCATCAACGCTTTATTTTTGAAATAAAAAATATTGTGACATCAGTTTGTCTCTATGGCTGGTCAAGTGTCGGGCTCGGGGCGTGCTCGAAGCGAAGCTTCGTCGCGCTGCGCCAGGTCATAAACTATTTTACTCTTTTTAACTTCAATGAAGACTGGATATTTATGGTCTTCATAATCGACATCGTCTTCTTGTTTCTCGATGATGATCCTGACTACCGGATTAACTAATTTTTGTAGTTAAAATAGTGAACATGTCGTTGCATCACATCCTATTTTATAGGTTATTTTTCTCTTTAAAAAAACATGATCAATTACCAACTACTCCACAGCAATTCGTAGAGTTGCATTTGCACTCGATTGTGCAGCTAGGTTCGTTCCAACCATATACCACACTTATCGCGTGGCCTTGTCAAATTTGCTGCATACTAACCAGGAAAACATGAAATTTCCGGGTGTATTGAAACTCATAGAATACTCAGTTAGGGGTACAACTGTGATTCGCTATATGAGCTCCAGGTTCATCTGGGTTCCCTATGAGTATTTTCCCGTTGGACAAACAGATAGATCTTTGTCATGGATATTAATGTTGCCGAATGGCTTAGAGCGAAGCGCATCGTAATCAATGAACTCGGACATGCCTGAGGATGCAGAAAAAGTAAGAGCCAAGTAATGATCGATGCTGAGGCGACCAACCTGTTTGAAGAATGAGCTAAAACGAGGGCCGCGCGGTCGTTCAACATCCGGCATGTACACTCTATTGCCAATGTTGAGTACAGCGAATACAACCCTTATGTTGAGACGCTAAATCATCTGATGCACAACGCAATCGCCCAATTCCAACACCGTCTTCCTGCCGGGATTCTTCGCGCATGGCTTGCGTCAGGTTTGGCATGAATCCAAGATACTAGGGTCCGGTAGCACGCGCTTTCGCGCATTTCCAGGTTCCCGCCTTTATTGGTAGCCGTTTACATTCTTCCATTTGAAATGTCTTGGCTGTGGCAGAAGGTAGACAGTGACAGCATCTTCAAAGATCCAGCTTTTTTATCAAGCATTGTTGGAAGGAGACGGGAGCCTGGAATTGCGCTTTCTTGGAAGTGCGGGAGGCCGCACGCGATTGGAAGCTCGCCGTTCACAATACCGTATACACAACTTCAAAGTCGTACTTGAGTTTTGAAATAGATATCTCTGCACTATCCAAAATCGCACGTACAATTTAAACAAAATACGTTCAAGCTTCTACTTGCACTTGTGTTAGTTAGATACACCAGCACTGTACACACTCGAGCACTTGACGTTAAAAATAAAATGCGCGACGACTCTACTTCGCCTATTCACAGCATTACCCTCGCAGGCCTCGCTTGGCGTCGTCTTAAAAGATTAAGAGTCCCAGGCTCCACCAATGAGCGAACCCACTGTTGAACGTCACCTCGTTCCCGTATTCGACGGCTCCAACTTCCAACAATGGCGCCAACGTATTGCCAACCTCCTCATCGAGAAAGATCTGGATGATATCACGGGGTTCGATCTAACATCCCTCCTTCCTCTAGCATCACAACCATCTCTAAC
>RBZT01000886.1:2416-13212 GCA_003693705.1 Polymyxa betae
TTGCACGAAGAAATAGTGAAGATGAATCTCTATTAATTATATGCGTATTCAAGCCCTTAGTAAATCCAGAAATTCATCGGAGTTGATTGATAGCCAGAGTATGCGTAAATTAGAGCCATACAATATCCAATATTGTTACAAGTCACAATCCCACTGACAGGAAGGAGACCGTCACGGAACGCGCCACAGATCGGTCGTACTGGCCTCCGTGCATTTTAGATCGCCAATGTATCGTAAAGTGCGAAGGTCAGGAAAAAATCGACGGCCTTGCGCAAATATTGACAGAGCTGGGCCAGTGCGAATTACGAATGTTGCAAATTTGGGTTTCGTCGACAGTGACGACAGTCAGGGGCCAGTCAGAATCCATTGACCGGACGGCGACCGTCACGGAACGCGCCATGGATTGGTCGTACTGGACTCGGGATATTCTATATATCGCAAATGTATCGTAAAGTGCGTGGATCTGGAAAATAACGACGTTGTCACGCCAATATTGACGGAGTTTCAAAATTTTGAAAAAAGAATGCAAATTAGGGTTTCCGCCGACTGTGCCAGCCAACGTCCTGCCAATTGTTATAGCGATCGAGAGGGCAATCACGTATTTCGCTCAATAAAGACAGAAAAAGTCCCGTTTTTTTCGAGCCGGTTTCGGCCAACGTGAAACATACTGGCCCGCGGACTTTACGTTACACTGAAGAATGAACATTCGCCAAATTTATTCGGGATTTCGCGTCCTCTGTGGCTTCCTGGGGACCATACTGGAACGTACTGGCTCGCGGACTTTACGTTACATTGAAAAATCAAAATTCGTCAAATTTGAAGGGCATTTAGGCGTGGTCCGTGGCTTCGTTGGGGGTGACAACTGTGAGCCCATCACCTGGGTACCCGCGTCAGCGGGTCAGTGATCGAGCGATGTAAGAGGTGGCTTCGCTGAGGGTGACAGCTATGAGCCCACCATCGGGGTATCCGCGTCAGCGGGTCGGTGATCGAGCAGTTACACTAAAAAAATAAAAAAAATCCCCCACAGAGTTGCGCCGGTGCCACCCAAAGAACTTCGAAATTTCGTCTGACCGATTGCGAATCAAGGGTTGCGCTCCTATAGCAGCTCTGTGCTCGGAAGGTTTCGCCTTGGCTAGAAAACTCCGATGCGCAGATTCCGAAGACTCTCTCCCTCTCTCTTTCTTTGTCTCGCTCAATCTCTGTCTCTCTGTCTCTCTCTCTGTCTCTCTCTCTCTCTCTCTCTCTCTCCCTCTCTCTCTCTCTCTCTCGCTCTCGCTCTCGCTAGCATGCCTTCTCGAAATCGCCAACGCTTTCCATGCGGTGCGGTTCCAGCACTGTTCATTATCGGAAGTCTTCGGCGTCGTGTTTGTATCGCCAAGGTCATTCCTTGCCAATAACCGCCGTAGCCCAGGAAGCAGCCGTAGTTGTTGGCATTGATCAACCGATTGTACCCTCAGTCGTCCAGCATCCAGCGACTGCTGCAACCGTCGATGTCGTGGCTCCTGGCGCGGCTCCTGGTCGTCGCCGCTGTCCAGCATGTCTTGGCTTCGACCATCACAGGCGGAGCTCGCGATTGTGTCCGCAAAATGCCCACCAGGTGATGTTTGCAGCAATCCGAGTGACGGCTTCAGATGGGGAGCCGATCGCTCAGGGAATCACGTTTGTCGATGGGAGGCGCCGTTTGCTGCCAATGGATGTAGTTTGTCGTCACTGTCAGGCGCAGATGTGGGCGAACGAATGTATATCTAGCTCGTCACGTCAGCATCCAGTGTTCCGATTATGCTGTTCAAATGGAACAATCGTGCTCGATCCGCACTCACCGCTGCCATCTCCAATCTCTGAATATCTACAGCCGGATCATGCTGATCATGCCCTGTTCTTGAAGCACATTCGAACGTTGAATGGCGTTTTCGCATTCACTTCGGTTGGCTCAACTGTTCAGCCGGCATCTGGACGTGGTCCACCTGTGTAGATCATCAGTGGGCAACTGCACCATCGCATCGGATCGCTGGTGCCTGCTGGCGATAACACGCGCCCGCAGTTCGCGCAGACGTATATTTACGATGCCGATCAGCAGGAAATGATCTGCGGGGAAAGCTTACTCTCCAGGTTGATGTCGCAACGATCAGGCGTTAGGCGTTCCAGCACTGATATCGATCGGCTGCAAGAGATTTGTCAGCAGATCAGACGGATGATGATGTGCTGAACCCTTTCGCCCGGCAGATCTTCCATGCCGGTCAGCTCATTCAACAGGCAATTGATGAGGGAAATCGTTTTCCGGACTTTGTCCTCCGACTGCAAGCCCCGGACGCCTCATCCTCCACCCGAGTCCGGTCGACCTGTAATCTTCCAACTTCCGGCGATATTGCTGTTATCCTTCCAGGGGTCGGCGATGCCAACGAGGCAACGAATCGGGATATCTTGATTCGCGGGCGGTCGAGCCGTTTGCAACGTATCTCTCACCTGCACGCCACCTACACGCCGTTGCAGTTTCCGCTCATGTTCCCTCATGGTGATCTTGGATACAGCACAGATATTCCCAGGGCATCTCTGGCAAGAACGTCGGCAGCTGGTGTTCAGCTTGCAGGCGACGATGCTGACGATGCCGAACGCGGCGAAGCCGAGGATGATGATGATGCAGACCAGGCCGATGCAAGACAGGAGCACGACGCGGTCCACGTCAGAATGTGACGCCCCTGCAGTATTTCAGGTTTGCTCAGTGTGAAGTGTGTTTTGATATAGGGCTGAAATCCCTGATTAAGGTACCGCTTGATGATTCGCGAGGGCTGCCAAATCTTCCGATTCGGCCGCCTCTTCCATCAATGGCTGGTTGATTCATAGTGCACGTTGGAGACCTGCCGTCTAAATTTCCATCATCATCATCAGGCGAGACTGCGATCGCAGACTTATCAAGGCATCCAGGATCAGATCCGGGCTGGAGACTCCAATTTCGATGACGTCGGCCGTTGGGTGATCTTGCCCTCTTCGTTCATTGGATCGCCAAGGGACCAATTCCAGCAGTACCAGGATGCTATGTCCAGCGTTCGCAAGTACGGCAGGGCGGACCTGTTTGTTACCTATACCTGTAATCCAGCGTGGGCTGAAATCACTCGGGAATTACTTCCCGGTCAGACAGCCTCGGATCGCCCTGATTTAATCTGTCGAGTGTTCGATCTTCGTCGGCGTATGTTCCTGGATTCGATGACCAAGCACGGCATCTTCGGACGCGTAGTCGCTTTTGTTGCAGTGATCGAGTTCCAAAAGCGGGGCCTGCCACATATGCACTCAATCCTCTGGCTTCATAACGAAGACAAGATTCGCACAGTGGATGACGTCGACGCCTTCGTTTGCGCCGAGCTGCCCGACCCGGAACTCCAGCCACGTTTGTATCAGACCGTTGTCCGGCAATGTTGCATCGGTGTTCGGCTCGCTTCAAGCCGGAACCATCTTCAGCTTGCAAGTACGGTTATCCGAAGACGTTCGTTCCCGAGACGGAGGCCACGGAGGGAACATTTCCCTGGTATCGCCGACGAGACCGGGGTCGTAGTGTTACTGCGGCAGACGGCAAGGTGTTCACGAACCAGCACGTGGTTCCGTACAATCCGTACGTTTCCAGGACTGAGGATACGCACGTCAATGTTGAATGCTGCTTCTCAATTGGATCCTTGAAGTACCTGTTCAAGTACATCCACAAAGGCCACGACCGTGCCACATTCGCCATCGATACTGGAGGCGCGTTTGATTCGCCGGTTCGCGCAACAGCCCGAGTTCGAGCAAGGGCTGCGCCTGTCGTTGACGGTCAACCCTCTGCTGCCGCTAATTCTCCCGACTCTGAGCCGACGGTCACCAATGAGATCGACGACTTCGTTGATGGGCGATGGGTCTCGCAGACAGATTCAGCTTATCGGCTGCTCGGCTTCCAGATGCGTTGGCACATGCCCAATATTATCCGGCTGCCCGTTCACCTGGACGGGGAACAAAGCGTTTCGTTTGACCCGTCGGATCCCAAATCCGTTGCTCGATTAGTTGAAGGGCCTGCACCCGTCACAATGCTGACCGCGTTATTTACGCTGTGCCAAGGAGACGAGCGCGCCTGCGACCTACTATCTCAAGATGTCCCAGCACTCTACACTTTCAAAGACGGACGGTAACAGCGTCGCAAGCGGAATCAGAAACAGCCTGCCATTGCTCGACTGTTTTTCGTCACTCCACGCAATCAGGAACGGTATCATCTGCGCCTGCTGCTGCTATCGGTACCTGGTCCGTACTCTTATGAAGATCTTCGCACCGTTGACGGTCGTCTCTTACCGACTTTCCACCAGAGCTGCCTGGCGCGTGGTCCGTTGATCTCCGATGACGAATGGGAACGCTGCCTTTCTGAGGCTGAAACGTTCAAGATGTCTAGCCAGACGCGCCCCCTGTTTGCCAACATTCTGGTCCATTGCCGGCCTTCGAATCCTGGTGCTCTTTATTCCAAATTTCGGAATGCACTCACGGACGATACTCGCCGTCGCCGTCATCGACGTTTCGTGTCAGGAATGCCTGCTCTGCCTACTGACTGTTCGTGTGATGAGTAGTGCACACTCAAGATCCTGGACTCTATCCTGCGATCGTTGGGATCATGTCTCGCGGAGTTCCAATCAATGCCACACATTCGGGTCTTCCGAGATGATCAAATTGGAGCGGCAGCGCAAGAAGAAGGAAATGATTTGCTGTCCGAATTGTTCGCTTCCCAAGATCGCGACACTGATCCGCTGCTCTGCAGTTCACGTTACCAACGTGATCTTGAGACAATGAACCCCGACCAACGGAACGTTCACGATGTGATCGTTGGTTCAGTTACTGCCGTTTCCAGTGATGCCTTCCCTCCAGCCAACAAGCATCTGTTCTTCTTACTCGGCCCGGCCGGCAATGGTAAGACTTTCACCACCAACACCATCATCGATGAGATTCATTCTCGCGGTGATCGGGCGATCGTGTGTTCGTCATCCGGAATTGCGGCCCTTCTGTTACACGGTGGACGCATGGCACATTCGGTCTTCAGGATTCCAGTCCACAATCTGCACGATGAGAGCGTTTGCGCACTGCCTCTCGATTCGGAAATCGCGACTCAGATTCGCGACTCTGCTCTGAATGTCTGGGATGAGTGTTTCATGCAACATCGCTATTGTTTTGAGGCCGTGGACAGACTCTACCGCGATATTTGCCACCGTAACGTCCCGTTCGGCGGCAAGGTGATCCTGTTCGCATGCGATCCTCGTCAGATCCTTCCTGTCGTTCCTCGCGGTCGCCCCTCTGATGTCGTTGCCGCCAGCATCGTGTCGTCGCACTTCTGGCCCATGGTCGAGATCCTCCGGCTGACGGTCAACATGCACGTGCAAATCTTGGCCGCTCAAGGAGATGGCGATGCTGAAGAACAGCGGTCTTTTGCGCGATACCTGTCTGAGGTCGGAGATGGGGTGGCGCCCATCTTCACTTCCCAGGCAGGACTCCGCAACCAGGTCGCACTCCCTACGCAATGTTGCCTGGCCGTCGGTGACAGTTTCGACGACGACATGCAGACCCTGATCGACGCAATCTACCCAGACTTGGCGACACGATTCGATGACCGACCCTCGATTTGGCTTCGCGATGTATCCTGGCGCCGCGACATCATGCTGTCGACTCCATCAACCAGGCCTGCCTACAACAGCTGCCCGGCGACATGCTCGTGCTAACATCCATCGACTCCATGGACGACGATGAAGAGAGCGGTGCCGACTCTGTTCCGCTCGAGTTCATACACGAGGCCAGTCCCGGCGGCCTTCCTCCTCATCGTCTCCGAGTCAAGCCCCGCATGCCTGTGATCCTTCTACGCAACATCGACGCCGACGCAGGCCTCTGCAATGGGATGCGTCTCATTCTGCTTTCAGTTCGCGACATGCTGCTCTCGTGACGCATCGTCTTCGGAACTCATGCCGGCGAGACAGTCTTTCTACCGCGGATGGATCTGGAGCCGTCGCCCACCCAATTCCCGGTTAAGTTCCGCCGCACCCAGTTCCCAATCAAGCCGGCGTTTGCCATGACCATCAACAAGGCGCAGGGTCAGACTCTGGGCCTGGTAGGCATTTGCCTCAAGGACCAGGTGTTCTCTCACGGACAGCTCTACGTGGCTCTTTCTCGAGTTGGGGCTCCGTCAGCACTTCGCATTCTCTGCCATTTCGACGAGACAAGGCGACAATTCCATTCCAGGAACATGGTCTTCCCGACGATTGCGAGACAATTCCAAGTCGCCGAGTGTTCAGCCTCGCTCCGCTCCAGTCTCAGTTTACTCAACAAAAAGTGGGGTTTATTCAGTAAAAATCTGTTTATTGGACCTGGCTTGATAACCCAGGTATGATGATTGACTGTATCTTTGGAAGATTCCCCTCTTTGGCAATTATCCGCCGAAACAAAAAAAAGGGTCCGGTACGACCAAAAGTCCGTTCGATGTCGAACGGACCAGGAAAACTAGTTCTAGATTAAAGAAAATAAGGTTTGCAATTTTTGACTGGGTGCCAGTCAGGTGGTTGACTGTACTCAAGTCGAGCTATAAGGACTTGGCCTCTTTCCCAGTCATTGCCTGGACTGGGCCCCAGTCGAGCTATAAGGACTTGGCCTCCTAGGCAGTCAGGCGCCAGTCACAATCCCAGTGACAGGACGGCGACCGTCACTGAACGCGCCACAGACTGGTCGTACTGGCCTCCGTGCATCTTAGATCGCCAATGTATCGTAAAGTGCCAGGATCAGGAAAAAATCGACGGCGTTGAGCATAACTTGACAGAGTTGGGCCAGTTCGAATTAAGAAAATTGCAAATTAGGGTTTCGTCGACAGTGACGACAGTCAGGGGGCAGTCAGAATCCATTGACCGAAGACGGCGACCGTCACGGAACGCGCCACGGATTGGTCGTACTGGCCTCGGGATATTTTAAATCGCAAATGTATCGTAAAGTGAGTGGATCTGGAAAATATCGACGTTGTCACGCCAATATTGACGGAGTTGGGCCAGTACGAAAAAAGAATATTGCAAATTAGGGTTTGGGACGACTGAGCCAGCCCACGACCTGCCAGTTGTTATAGCGATCGAGAGTGCAATCACGTATTTCGCTCAATAAACACTGAAAATGTCCCGTTTTTTGCAAGCGGTCTCGGTCGACGTGGTACATACTGGACCTCGGACTTTACGTTACACTCGAAAATGAAAATTCGACAAATTTGTAGGGGGTTTTAGTCGTGAGCAATGGCATCGTTGAGGCCAACCTGTTACAGACTGGCTCGCGGACTTTACGTTACACTCGAAAAATGAAAATTCGACAAATTTGAAGGGGATTTAGTCGTGAGCAGTGGCATCGTTGAGGCCAAACTGTAACATACTGGCTCGCGGACTTTACGTTACTCTCGAAAATGAAAATTCGACAAATTTGAAGGGGATTTACACTTGGACCGTGGCTTCGTTGGGGCTGACAACAGTGATCCCTTCAAACGGTCTTTAGGCGATAGGGGGTCTTTTTAGGAGTATTTGATAAGAATTTTTTTGTTTTTTTTAGGGGGTCTTTTTGGGGGATTTGTTAGGGATTTTTTACGGTTTTTTTAGGGGTCTTTATTAGGGGTTTGAATATGGCTTTGTGTTTAAAAGTGAAGTTATGAAGACTGTCTAGCCGACGAAGGAAGCTGAACTGCGCGGCGAGCGCACCGGGCGTGATGGCAGTGCCCCTACCCACTGCAATTCGATTTTCGAAAATCGAATTTTGAATCTTCACATAATACCAAAGCTTCAAAAGTACTTACAGCTGTGGAAAAAAGGTCCGTTCGATCCCGAACGGACGAGGAAAAACTAGTCCCTAATATATAGTCAGGCTAATATATGAACTAGTTTAATTGCCACCTGAGGATTGTAAATCTTTTTGTGTGAAAAGTTTAGGGGGTTTTGATCGTGGATCGAGGCCAATACTTTTTGGAAAGTTGATCGTCTTCCGCAACGAATGATTGGTTGGTAAGAACATGAACGATCCGAGACGAAACGTACGTCGGAAACATCTAACGCTTTCAATCTTGCAAATACATGCACCAATTTTACTGGATGATCCGGCTTTTCTGACAGCTTTTGCCCATGCTGGAAGGTCTGCCATGCTAAACATGAGCTTGAACTTGATCTTCTGACACATTTAGCTTATGAGTCGAGTTAACGTGACCAACCTTGATCAATGCCTTGCGAGAGGAATCGTAGAGACAAAGCCCATCCCGATTCATGTAGTTAATTTCATGTGCGATCAACTTGAAGAAAGCCTGGCTGGAATACTATGATGATGATGTCATAACAACCGAGGAAGGCTTGCATCTGGCTGCTGCTGGGAGCGTCAGGTAACCAAATAAATGTGGCCACAGCGATATCGCCGTCGAATCGTGAACTTTAACACCATCATAACAATGGGATAAAGCTATAATCATGCATTCCATGCCTATCAGTTAAACTGAATGCTTAGGAAGAAGAGCCATGCTGGTTACCTTGGGAAGATGCGGCCATGTTTTTAGTTTCAGCCAAATGAAAAGGCAAATAGGTTTCATAGAATAGATCTCCATGAATCCAATCCGTCATTATCTCCTCTTTGGCCTGGGTTTCGTGATATTTCATAACCTGATGGCAAATGTCATTGTATCCATCCCAGAACAAGTTCGCTAATGCTGGAAAAGCGAATCTCATCTGTATCAAATCAGCATCTTGTCGAAGTATCGGTGCATTACCTGAATATCGTAAGAAAGTGGCAAGTATAAGAAGATTTGGCAATGGATCTTGAGTTCAGACAGACTGGGCATCTCTCCGCGTCCTCCAAATCATCCTGGATCTGTGCAAAGCCTTCCCAGAAAAGGGCTGCAAATGATGGAAATGAGACCCGCATCTGAGAAAATTTCCTTATTCAAAACGTGGCATCATTACCGGTATCTTCATCAACGACATACCTGTAAATCAAAGAAATTGGCCAGTATAAAAACCGCTTGGATTCTGTTCTGGGTGCAGTACAAACAGGACATTGGCTGGCATTTTCCAGATCAAAAACGTAGATGCAGTGGCCTAGGGAACAGCATTCCATAGGGATGGGCTTCAACGACAAGAATATATCTCTGAGCAGAGAGACTTTAGCTTGATTCCATCCAGATGGGAAGTTTTTGTAGATAGGTATAGGCTCCCCTGTCTCAGGATCTGGCGCTGACGACACTTCAGAGAGATATAAAGTCAGGAATTCGTCGAAGCTTTTCCATTTGATCGCAGAGCGAAATCGTTGGTCTGCGAGCTGCATTATCTTTATCTTGATTGTTCAAGATGTTTCAGGCTCTCGATTCCGAGTTCGTGAATTTGGTTTCGAGGTATTGTCGACAAAGTACTCAATATTGCTCTGGCGCTCTGAATGCCACTGCGAATGCGAGTGTCAAACTTATAGCAGTCACTTTCTTCTGATATGCTATCGGAGCTGATGAGTTCTGATAGATCATTCTGGTTGAGTCCCGATCCCTTATCTGTCTCATCTGCTTCATGAGAATCAGACATATTCACATCATTCATATCAGCAATAGAGCTAGTGTAACCACAGAGGTTGTACTCTGCCAAAATACCTGCCATTAAAAAGTTACGAGCTGAAGTGGATCGGTGGAATGTTATTTCAACCTTGAGTAACATGTTCTGCAATGATTTCATCACTTTCCGCTATTGCTGTGGAAAATTGAGTGCAGATTCTAGGATTTGTAAATACCTACATTCTATTTCGGAACAAGATAATGAGGCAGGTGAAGAACCCTCGACTCGCTCTCTATCGGCTTGGCAATGCTTACTAAATGTTCGTGGATCGCGAAGCTTTCCATTGCATCTATATGTTTGGCATTAGCAATACTGCTGTAACCCATTGCGTGTTCGCTTTGGCTTTGAAATCTTCGACATTGGAGGTGACAACCGAGATGCTTGATACGTCTTGTGTCATGCACTGTTCATAGGCTATGTGGTACTCAGAGCGATCGTCGTAATTTTACTACTCTTTATTCAATCATATTCTGAAGCCTCATTTTTTGTTTTGAAGCTGTTTCTTTAAATGTTGAACTAATTTAGTTCGTAATTTTGAGCCTGTTACAGATTCAGGATCAAACAGAACGTTTGATGAATCTCCAGATTGAACAAATTCCTGGAGAATGGTTGCCAGCAAAAGACCGAGGCTGTCAATACCAAGCAAGAGATCAGAATTTTCACCTTCATTATTCTTGTTGCTGGATCCGTGCTTGTTTTTGTAATTTGCTTTCGATCTAGCATTGCTTAGCTTACCCAAAAGCTCTGAGGTGATTGTGTATTCAGAAAGGAGAGGAATGGCACAAAGGCCAAGCTTTATCTGCTTTCACGGTCTCAATATCAGCCTCAGAGCCTGGGAAATGAGCATTTGTTTCGGCCAGGAGAATTTCGGAATCGGCATTCAACGTCTCTGGTGTCATACTATTTCATGGCTCAAGTTGATTTCAAACAGACAGTTGTGTTCATACGCCGGAACTGCGCAGGTCTGTCCTGACATGCCTTATCCTGCGGCATTCTGCCAAACGCAGCGGAAATCTGCGTTTTGGATCGAGACCTGCAAAAAACCTGCAATTTTGCCAAAGTGCGCTCCGGAGCCAGGATCAGCAATGTGAGACCATCCGCAAAAATCTGCGTCCTTTCTTATTCTAACTGCCCTTTCATGCGAAATTCCAATTGCAATGGTTTGCAAATAAATTTTGATGTAAAATTATAAAGTTTGAATGTTGT
>RBZT01000648.1:0-19401 GCA_003693705.1 Polymyxa betae
GTAACAAGGTTGATGAAAGGGACGGGACCGGCCATCGTCGATGTAATATATTATGCCGTCAACGACTTGATGCACATTGCTCAGTTGTGATCGGCCTCGGAATGCATTTATCGGAACATGGAGCCAAACAAACCCTAACCCTAACCCTTAAAAATAATCTTAACAGGTACACAAGCCCGTCCAACTCTCCATTTTAGGCCTAAGATCTTTGCCAGCCAATGTTCGTGTCCCGTCCATACGAGAATAGATTATATAGCCGATTAAAAGAATGCCTGAGATCTGGTTTACCATATATAGAACAAACACAGCATTTGCAGTATAGAAAACTGGCGATAGGTCAAACATGATTTGAATCTTTTTACTCCTTTCAGATACTTTCGAATGAGCAGCCAAAGCAAACAAGAAAAGTAAAACCCGCCATACACCAAGGCCCAAATCAACATCACACGATATCGATAGCGCATGGTAGAACGGGCATCCTCGATCCTCTCGATTTCATGCTCTAAGCGCGCGATTCTTTCGTCACGATCGTTGCGATTATAGAGATCGTTGGCGCCCCTGACACCCTCTCCACCCAGAAATGAGACCAGAACTATCACAGCAATTATCGAGATCAGCTTCATTGGCTCAATGCCCTAAACAGGATCAATGAAAACTTGGTCCCTGGTGACTTGGGGTGTGGGGGCGAGCATGTCCAACCCCAACGTTAATTCTCTGCTGATGACGTTCCGGCGTGTGTTCAGTCCGGCGGATTAATCGCTGCTGATGATGTGGAAATTGCTGCTGCTGTTTGAAATTGGCGAAGTCGTTTGTCAACCTGTCTCACGAAATGCTACGTGTTGATGCTGAACGGGTTTGAACAACAGATTTCGGGTCGTAGATATTGGGGGAGGGTTAGGGTTTGCGATTCTGTGTCATAGGCCTTAAACCTGCTAACAACTCAGAATCATGAGCTACATGAAAGACCTTCGAGTTCATCCAAATTTTGATGGGAAACCTGTAATAGCAGAGGTAAGCTCTGTCTCGGAAAACTTTATGAGCAAATTTCCAGGACAGAGACAGAATACTGAATACAGTAGCTGATAGAATATTGAGAGAATGATTGATGAATTATTGCCACAAGTAGAGATTGTATTGAGAGTGGCATTAACGTAGAGATTGCCATGATACCCCTTAATAACGACAACTAAGCAAATATTGAGAGCGGCAACAAATTCTGCACCGATTCGGTACTGGAAATTTAACTTTTTCGATTTCGACATTAACTATTGCATTCTCAATATAATCAGCCTCTTCAAAGCCAGATTACTCTATTGGCCTTAGTGGTATTGTTGTGGCCATAAAAAGCATTGAAAGTTGAAGATCTTTCTTTTAGAGATTGGTCAAACAGCATGATGAGCGATCTGACGTAACGACAAGTTTCTTGAATTGAGCAATACCTTATCCCGGGAATAGCTCTTATCGAAGGATCGTGGCTGAAAGAAACGATAGATCTTGTAAGGAACATGTCCCCTTCTGCAATCCATAACTCTCATTTCCCCATATCATCTATAGATCTCGCAGAGAGAAGCAAGCAGGAATCCGCAAATTATCGAAGCACGAGAGAAACATCGAAGGTCCGAATTTGCTGCCAGAGCTATCCGAGTGAGAATAGCCAGGAAAAACTTCAGATTTAGCTTGAGATCGCAGTTTTAATCTGCGCAGTGCAGATGCTGGTCATTGACAGTGATTTTTGTGATATTTTTTTTGAGGAAATTGCAGTGATTTTATTGATATTTTTCGGAATATTGCTACAGTGATTTTATGATATTTTTTAAAACATTGCGACAGTGATTTATGTGATTTTTTCTTTGATACACTCAAGTGGATCTCGAATTTGATTTTCTTGCTTTTAAATATTCGCAGTTCGCTTCTGTAACTAAATCAAACCAGATACTGTACTCTTGTAAGTCTGGTTTCAGTTTGGATACAAAAAATGCATGAATCATAAACAGCAATGCACCGAAAAAAATAGAGACCAGTGTGGGATTTTCTCGTTTTGTACCTATACGATAAAAAGTTTGCGATCGCAGCTTTTAGGTTTATCACTTTAAACAGCTGTTCGGGTCGTAAAACATACTTTTTGCGTACGCAAATTAATGTTAGGCGTTTGAAAGGATTGTCCCCATCATGTCCTTCGCAGATCGATTCGTTGGCGGTTCGTATCCGTGAGGGTACCCTGGCTTCATGTTCTTTCTCGTGAGCGTTGTGTTGTGCAAAAAGTAGCCTGTCGCCTAATCGGACATAGATTGAGCGCGATGATGACCTTGCCATCCCGCCCAAGTATTTCGGCCGTGATCTCAGCAACAAAATCTTATCAGAATTACGACGTAAGGTCGAAGGATCGTGTTCAGGAACGTTTGGATACACCATTTTGGTGACCCATTTGAAGAGCTATGGAAAGGGTGTCCTAAATGTTGATACCGGCTGGGCTCACTTCCCGGTTAAATATCTCGCCTTAGTTTTTCGTCCATTCAGAAATGAAGTTCTGCCTGCTGAAGTGTTTGCTGTTAATCAGGTCAGGTTCTTGATTGATATTTTGGCATTTTCTTTCATTATTTGTTCTTGTTTCTCTTCACTTCATGAGCTCATTGTTTATCATTCAATCTTCCGTCCTCTCTTCTTTACATTTTTCATTTTCGTGTGTAAATGTACATCTGCTCTGATCATTAGCATTGACATAAATGTATTTTCGCTATAGTCGGGTGTATTCGCTCGTGCTGGACCGCTAGAGATATTTGTCAGCCAGCTTTGTATGCCGCCTGATATGCAATTCGATTCTGGCAGCGAGTCGCCTGCTTTTGTCTCTGCAGATCAGGAATTGAGAATCGTGAAAGGTTCGCTGATTATAGTGAAGATCGTTGGTATCCGGCCAGCTGCCAATGAGATATCTGTAGTAGGCAGCATTAATGAGGACTATCTCGGTCCAGTTGAAGATTGATTTCTATTAAATACCTTTCTTCAATCATCTCAAAGGCTTTAATTCTCTGTAGAGGCAGAATACTATTCTAAAGCGTCTTCATCTAGTTTGGCTCATCATTCAGCTGACAACTTAAGCATGCTTTGAAATGATTTCTATTAAATACCTTTCTTCAATCATCTCAAAGGCTTTAATTCTCTGTAGAGGCAGAATACTATTCTAAAGCGTCTTCATCTAGTTTGGCTCATCATTCAGCTGACAACTAAAGCATGCTTTGAAAGGATGCGTCAGTACGTTGTTGATTTAAACAAGTATTGTAGAATTTTTCCATGATCCATTTCGATAGCAACTAATGCTTTGAAGAAAGACGAGATGTTTGGAAATCTATGTGGTAAATCACAACAGAGCAAGCTTGAGTCGCTAATATCCTTTTACAATTATATAGACAGTTGTGGCTGAAGAAGATATTCGAGAGATTCGATTCCAGCTCTACGAGGTGCCACTTGAGATGCCCAGACCCTCAACTCAGCCTGTATTTGATCGCTTGGATTCCACGATTTTGATTGTAGCAACCGATCCAGTTCTGTACGTTCTGGAGATAAAATAGCTTTGACAAATGGAGACAAAAGTGCTTTGTAAGACTCAAGATCGGGATCCAGATTGTGATCGGCAAACGATTCGAAAACCGATAAGGCAGGCTTCGTCTTGTTTCCCAATGCATACACAAACAGCAGCGAATTAAGGGTTTTGTTCACGACGGGTAAGTCGTACCTAAAAGGGATGTATGAGCAGAGCAAACAGATAAAGATTGAATTCAGCGTGAATAACGAAACGAAAAGCTAAAGATAAAAGAACCTCAGCAAATGCTAGAATGTTCCGAAACAGATCTGTAAGAGCAAAGAATGCAGATAAAGGTGTCACGTTTAGCATGAATATAGAAGCGTAGAATAAAGTTATACTTAAAAAAACTAATTTCAGATTTGAGTTTGAACAACCTTTAAGAGCAAAGAAAAAGAAAAGATTCAACTTTACTGTGAGTAAAGGAAAAGTTTAGCAAAACTTATACATGAAGCACCTAATTCGAGAGCCTATAGCAGCAAAGAGAAAAATGTAGGCGATTATAGATAAGCGGGAAACTTACTTTGTTTGCATCAGCTGGAAAGTCTCCTCAGCTAATCGGCATCTGTCATCAACAGAAAGCAGCTTGCCGTACGGTGACGACTTCTGCAGCAGGTATGGCTCGGGATGTTCCCTGTTCGATATAGACAAACAGGTCATGAATTGGCAAAAAAGATCCTGGACATTGACGTCAGAAACAGAAAAGGCAACATCGATTCGTGACAGTACATGTAAGGTTTGCGAATCAAGATCCATTGACTGCAAGTGTTGTAAAGCGTTCAAAGCGACATCAACATCGCCGCCTTTAGCGCAAGCGACCATGACAATCGTGAGAGAACGAGCGTCAGGTTTGCAGCTGTTATCTTGAAGCAAGCGTTCGAATAAGGGGGCCACAAAATGACGATTGGGAGCGGAAAGAGAAGCCGCATGCATGATCGAGTTATACTGGACCAATGAAGGTTTATAGCCCTATAAGAAAAGTCTCATCACTGTTTGGCAAGTTTGAATGTGATTGCATTACCACTTCGATTAGCTCTTCAAAAAGAAGCACAGCGTCGGCCGTTCGATGCAGCTTGCCAGTTACCTGGACCATACGAGTATAGAGATGTAATGAAGGGATCCCAACCAGATGCCGAAATTCGGTAAAAGTCTCCCATCCCAAATGAAACTGATGATTCCTTGTACAGGCTCGGACAGCGCGTTCTAAAGCAACCTATTCAAAGAATTAACACCGATCACTATCGAAAATATAAAATAGTATTACGCTGGAAACATCAATCTCGCGTTTTTCCATATGAACAAGAAGCTCTCTAGCTCGTACTGAATCGCCATAGGCAGCGCACACCTTCAGAATCGCTGAATAGACGAACGAGGACTTTGATGCAGCCGGCAATTGCATAGCTTCGTCCCAAATTCGGTAAGCTGTCTCATACCAAGGCTCTGGCAAAGGTAGGCTCAGTAAACCCCAAACGTCGGCTATAAATACCAGAACATAGAGGGAATTTTTATGAAAAAGAAGCAGAAAATTGTGCAAATTCGAAATATGGCGACTGACTTTGCTGTTGCCTGTCTTGTGAAGTCATAGACATAGAAAAGTGTGTTGGAATGCAAAGAGCAGATAATATGGCCGAGTATGTTCCTATGGTAAAATTAGAGTTTGAAACCTTCGAAAATGATACCGCTTTACGAGCATTGGGAACTCGGCCGTCCAATTTCATGGCCTCGAATGTTTTGACACAGCTGTCGATAAGACCATGGTGATGCTGAAGCCGAATAAGACGTGTGTAGTGGTAGACATTCTTAGACACTCCATCTTGGGCGAAGTACTCGCTTAAGGTAAGAGGTTCAGGAGATGTTCGTAACTCGGTAGCTACCATACGAGACTAATTGTCAAAATCAGCAAAACCGAGAAGCTCCAAAACAGAAAACGATAGCAAGGAAAAGAAAAGTTGAGATACACGTTCGATAAGAGAGTATTGCCTTGAAATCTCATGCTTTAATGGCTCTTGCTGTTTCTGCTTTTCATTCTTGACGAATTTCACGGCTGATCTTCGATTCGAAACTCCAGATGGACCTATCTCATGAATTCAGCCTTGAGTTCGTCCAGGCGCTGGAGAGTTTACGTCGCGGGGCGCTCAATGGAAGCTGGCCGGCATCAAAATCGTACGATCGAGGTGCTATTTTTGGGGTGAATCGCGACAGGAAGCGGCAGCGGACGCCGACTCGGGCAATCATTGCCTTCGGAGCAGCCGACCGTCGAGGTATGAAGTGTTTAAGACGAGCCCAAACCCGACATGAACGCAATTTCCAGCGCTATTTCACAACACATTTCGTTTGGGAAGATTGAAGTTAGAAAGTCGTAATTGGACCATAATGCTACTCGGTAAGCAAACAGAATTCCATATACTTCGTTCACACAAAATTGTATACAACCAAGGACAATGATTTTCAGCATTCGCGGCAAGAATGGGCCTTTCATTGGCAATTTGCAGCACAATCGCGTTTAGCTTGATAGAACAGTTCCATCCAGACTTGGAGCTGGGTCGTCCTCGCCTTGAACGCTCGTTGTGACACCTTGTATATGGCGCGGGTCCATAGCAATGATCCTCGAGTCTGGACCGCATTCGAGAGAGGAATCAGATGCTGGAGACCCAAATACCATGTCAGAAACTACAAACGAAAGTCAGTGCTTGATCAGAAAGAAAACAGGCGCTAATTGACCGACATCGTGTTCATTCTCAATGCAAAGATCCACAGTGCGGTTTTCGCAGACCAGAGATAAGCACATCCATGGTTTGGAATTCTCCCAATCAAAGCGAAGAAATCGAATTGTGTTGGGCCCGAAAACAATCCCACGAACGGTGGCTAAGTTAACTATTCCAAAATAAGACCAGAGAACAGCAACGACCTTAGAATATCGAACTAATTGAAAAAAAATTATGAAGCTAATTACAAAGCGTCGAACAAAATTAGAAATAGAAAGTTGCACAACAAAATGAAGATAAAGATGGATGAAGTGAGTCAAAAGAATGTTCAACCACGAGTGAATACACTTGTCAAAAGATGAAAAAAAATAGGAGAAAGTGTACAGACATCGCCTCGAGCGGGTTCGAGTAAGGCCAGTTTTGACCCAGATCAGTTCGGTACCATCTGATGAGACCTTCACGAATCTCGAATCGGGTTTACCTTTGGAGTTGTACTTGAGCATAACGGTGCCAGCTAGCATGGATTCCATACACCGAGCTTTCTCAGTCTCAAGCGATAGCGTGTGCTGTTTTTGCAGTTCAAAAAACTCTGGCAAGGGGCGTTTCAAAATGCTTCGAGTAAGCCTGTTGGCTCGTATATCCACCACACTGACAGGGATGTCAGCGTTGATGACGAATAAGTCAGCATATGAGCGAAATCGAACATGGCGAAGAAAAAGATCGAGAGGGTCGCCAGCTTCACTTTTACCACTTGAGGAACGTGACTTTGCTGGATCATCAATCGCCTTGGAAAATGGGATTTGGATATCTTGACAAAGAGGTGGTTTTACAACCATTTCAGAGCGAAGAATAGCTGTGAATAATTAAGTTAATAATACGCTTTGAACGTCTTGCAAGAAGCGTTTGGCCAAATGCATTGTGTATTGACTCATGCTGGAAGAATTAATCCACGAGTGACAGTGGAATTCATGGAATCGCAAGAAACAGCACAGGCCTACAGAAATAGAAGCCATTCAAAGAACAATACAATACATCGGTGAATAATAATTTCTGCTTGAAGTCAGGCGGTTATAATATCCGGCACTGATCGCCATGCAGCGAATTGAACTTTTGGCACTGCTTGCAGCGCCACGAAGTAGCTCCTGCTGGAAGAGGATATGTATGATTGCAAAATTGGCAAGTGGCTACTTGATGTTCGAATGAAGGTTGCTGGGCAGCGGGCGCTATATAGGGCGATGAATATTGCTGTGCATTTAATCAGCTAAATCGCTAGAACGAAAAGCCTAAAACACTGAACCTGTTGATAAGCACCACTTGGTTGAGCATAAGGCGATTGCTGTTGAGGAGACTGTTGCTGTGATGGAAACGGGTAAGGCGCTGGCTGAGACGAGACTTCATTTGAATCCTAAATAATGCAACGAGCGACACAGATAAGACAGTGAAGTAAGAACGCTATAAACAGAATTACAGGAAGCTGAGCATAACCATTGCGATTCACATTCTAATCAAATTGTAAGAAGCTGCAGGGAAATGAAACGAGATTCCAAACCGAGGATTGTGCAACATATCCGGAAGGCTGAGAAGCATATGGGGACTATCATTCGCGTTAAAGCCAATTAATCGGTAAAACAAGCTTAGACCTGATTCTGATTCAGAGATGGATAGAAAGCGTCATTGCTATTCTTGGCGAAGATCAGATCGGATTGCAACTATTTCAACCAAACTTACAGTCGGTGGCTGGTAGGAAGGCGCCGAACCTTCCGCTTGAGGCCGATTCGATCCGTATGGCGACACTTTATTATCAGACATGACGATTCAACCAGTCTGAAAGTAATGAGTGACTCGGTCAATCTCAATCTGTCCAAAAAAAGAGCGCAACCCCCAACAAATTCGCAGTATAATCCAGATTCCAGGCCTTGTTAATTAATAAAAAATCAGCTAAGTTTGACATTCTTTCAGACTTATTTTGCTAAATTTTGGCATTTTCCCTAAATGTCCGTGTTAACAGCTGCTTTTACAAAAGCTTCTGGAGCTCATCAAACTGTTTTGACTGCAAGATAACCTCTAAAGGTCTGTCAATGTCCCCGGTTCTCGTTCTTCTCCCTTCGGGAAACTGTAAAAAAAGCTCTTACGAAGACTGAAGCGTAGGAAAGCTTCCCTTTATACAACACCCCAATGCCGCTCGAATACTGGAGGGTTCATCACAACTGTCAACAAATTCGAAACGCAAAATCATTTTGATAGGCCTTATGGCAGGGTCAATATGCGTCACTTTTAGATCATATTTAGAGTTCGTGTGCATATTGGAAGGGCGTAGTTCTCATGTGGCACAAAGAACAGAAGCAATGGCGACGAACAATAACGACAGCCGCGGCGAGAAGATATTTACAACAATGATCACGACGGAGATGAAAGCTACTACGACGACGACAAAACATGTATCGGTTTGGGAACCAACTAAGCAATCTGAATTAAACGTTTTATTGTGAGAGATTTGGTTCGGAAGCGATGGTTTCCGTCCCATCGTATCCGGCCTCTTGCTCAAGTCGTTGATCCCATGCTGTACCATTCGGATAGCATTCTTTGATTGCCCAATTAGTCCAGTGCTGAGTCAGATATGTCGCATATCGATTTAGATTGCTTAGTTGGTTCCCAAACCGATACAGTGGGAGTCTCGAAGATCCGGTTGATGCAGCCGTTCACACAGGCTTTGGAAGATAGTATTGAATTCGTCATACGAAATCGGTCTCAAATGTTCATGTAGCGCTCCACCTCCTTCTCACGGGAGGGAACGCAGTACCGGGGCTCGATGTTGAGCGACACCAAGGCAACCACGAAGAAGGAGACCGACTGGGCCAGTTCTCCTCGTCCGCACAAGACCGCGGATCTGGAGAAAGTGATGAGGGCAGGAGTTCTCCGCTCACTCTTCACGACCTCCAGGCTGTAGCGCCAGTCCCCCATTAGAAGCTCTGAGGAACAGAGATGGTGCGGTGGGCGCCCTTCTGCAGCATGCGCAGATAGCGACTCACAAATTTCGCCCAAATAACTGGTGCGTTAAGGTCCAGAATAGAGCGAAGGACTTCAGCTCCTTTCAGCGAACATAACGGAGACCAGATGTTACAGTTCTCCGACCAGACATAAGATGAAATACACCAAACCAAACTGAGAGACTGATTCAGAGGCGATAGCCATTCCTCACCCAGCCTCTTCGTCTCTTAGGGACAGTCAACAGAACTGCAGGTATAATGCCACGGCATCCGCAAAATTGCAATTTCATCTTAATTTTGCCACTTCACAAACCTTGATTCTGTCAATTTTGGCCTTATTTATAAATTGCCAAAGTTAACAAGGCCTGGTATATTCGTTTATTGTGATGATTTGGAAAGGAAAGGTAAATATAGGCTCAAAGCTTGCATCAGCATCATCCTCAATACCTGTTAGTAATTTCATGGTTACAATTCTCGTTAATGGCCTGCCTGGCTTGGAGCTAGATTTCACTGCAAGTTCCTGGTTTCGTCAACATTAATAAAAAATCTGGACCTTCTACATTAATCACGACCATTTATCTCTCCAACAACGATGTTTCATATCGAATTCATAAGGGCAAGGACTCTTCGGGTTGAATTACATGCTAAGGGATTCAAATGACACCCAATTTATCAATCTCGCAACTCTGATATAAATATATCGTCGATATAAATACATCGTTGATCTTCCATAGTTTTCCATAACGCTCTTTCTGGAATATAGAGCGACTAGTGAAGTAGAACGATGGGATCCGCATTAGACCAGACTGCTGCAGGTCCCATTCGTCACACTCAATATCTCTTAGTGAACCCTGGCGCACCCATCGTCCTGTTTCATGAGTGCCTTAGCGCCTTAGCATCACATTCATGAACCATCAGGGATCGCAGGACGCCCAGCATTGGGCCAATTTGAGGCCCTCGGCACCGGCTGGCGGTCAGAATGATCAGCGTCGACGTAGTCGCTTAAAGAATCTTTACAACCCGATCGTTCAAGCGCTGATTCGGTTTACTGTTAATGATCTTCTGATGGGGGCTCGTGATAAGAACCCCGGTCTGATCACCATCAGAACGGATGACACGCTTGAGGACTGTCTTAAAACGATGAACGAGAACAATATCCTCTGCCTTCCTTGTCTCGATAATCACGAACTTATTGTTGGGAGCATCGACGTTCTGGATATAATGGCATTTTGTAAGCGAGCCAACTGCTTCCCTTTTATTAACTGCTCTTCATTTCTTCACTTTTTATTTTTGTAACAACTTTCCTTGCTAACTTTTTGGCTCGTAGATGCAGATATCTTCAGAAAGTTCCGACCCAATAAAATCCCTGATCCAGCGTTTAGATTGGTCGAGAGAAGGTTCAGATCCAAAGAAATTCGATTCCCTGGCGAAGATTGCGTTCGAGAGTATGGTGAGTCGCTTCGGCCAATACCAGAGTATAATCGTTCGCCTTGCTTCGCTCTGCTCACTCCTAACAGCGCTCTCAGAGATATATGGATGGATGTCTTTGTAGAACGAGTTATGGGGTATTTCAAACAGAATCGGTGTGATTTTATCACGCTGGATTGTTCCGTCGGGGAGGTGGCACAAACGTTAACGACAGAGAAGAAGCACAGGTCTCTGGTACTGCGAAGTGAAGGATTGCAACCACCGTACCATTATGATGATGTCACAACGGTTATAAGGTATCAATTCCTTTAACTCGTTTGCTAATGCGCTTTGTATTAATAGTATTTTTTTAGTCAGCACGACATTGCCGTATTCGTTCGCCAGATTTTCTATTGGTCTTTGGGAAGTCAGGATTATATTGTCGGCAGGTATCATCAAGATCTTTTCAACAAGAAGATACAGGATTTGAAACGTGATATTGCTGAAGTTATGCATACTAAGATCAGAGATCTTGGAGTCGGAACAGAATATGGTTTGTAAACAAAACAATCCACTTTTTTATATCACTCATTGGTGCTATCAGAGAAACCGATTATTTCAATTTCTGTTCAAGCGCCTGTAATAGAGGTAATAGAGAAGTTGTTAGATTTCTCTCTTACAACTCTGACAAAATATAGGCTATTAAATATCTTGTTCAGAATTCTGTTAGCGTAGTCGCTGCTACTGGTTACGGAGGGAAACTTGTGAATTGTTTTTCAGGTGCTGATTTACGTCATATCACACCTGCAAATTGGGATGCTCTTGTCAAGGAGCAGTCTGAAGTAACAAGTCATTCTGTCACTTTGAAAATACATTTTAAGGTTTGAATAGTTCTTCAGAGATGCAGGCGAGCTAAAGCCTCCATGCATTGTAATCGACAAGGATTATAGCTTGCTTCGAGCAATCGATCAGTTCACCGCTCCCAATGCCGAAATCGTCCATCATATCTGGATATGCGACGAAATCGGGCATGCCGTTGGAGTGCTGTCTCTAACAGATCTTATGAGAATTGCTGCAACATACCATCTCCCCGGAACTACAACAAAGAAAAAGAGCAATCGGATAGGTAGCAAATCTCATTTTGACAAAGATTTCTCCTGATTATCATTCCGCAGGTTCACTACAGGTCACAATTATGCTTGCTGAGAATCTGCCACCATCTAAGAGCCGGTTCCGTGTTGGTCGAGATGTCTATGCCAAAGTCGAGTATCCTCACGCGGTCAGTGAATCTGTATGGTCGCTTCTTACCTCAATACGGTTCAGAAATCGGTCCAAACTCCCGTGACTTCTGGGCAGCTATCCCCATCCTTTCGTAATGCTTCCTTTCAGTTTACTGCTACAACTAGAGATATCGGTCGGTCTGGACTTCGTAGTCTGTTAATGTCCTAAACGATGCTATTAGGAAAGGAGATTGTGATCAGTATCATGGATAAGAAGCGTGCATGGAGAATGGCTGATAAGCTTCTTGGGCAAGTCAAGTTTGATATTGCGGTGGGACCTACGAAGTTCTGTTAGACAACCGTTTCACTCGTGATTTTTCAGTGGATAGTTAACTCGTATGGAAAAGATAACGTCAACGATAAGCATCGAGATATCATAAGAACGCGAATGAAGAAGAATGGAAAAGAGACTGATCACGGTATCGTTATCGTCAAACTCAATTATACTGCAGATGCCGAGTGATTTATATCAGCGCGATCATACACATTATTTATTTCTATTTGAGTGTGCTTACTAAGCGAATCTCAAGCTATACTGGAACAATTCGGTTTATTTCTCGTTAACTGAACATTCGTGGATCGCATCTATGTAGGATGCAACATGGGCTGGATCGAAATCGGGATAGCATCCATGGCCTAAATTGGCAATATGTCCTCTGGCACCAGAAAACGATGCGACCATCTCTGTTGCCCTCTGTTTGATCACGCTGCTGTCTGCATATAGCACACAAGGGTCAATGTTGCCTTGCAAAGCGACACGATTATTGACACGACGAACTGCCTGTTCAGGTGCAATCGTCCAATCCAAGCTGATGACTTCATATCCGGCTTCAGAAAGCGACTCTAAAGCATAATGGGCATCTTTAGCGAAAACGACCATTGGGACAGAATCGTCGCCCAAAGCCAATTTCACTCTTTTGGATATCTGCTTGAGATAAGGAAGACAGAATTCATCAAACTCGCGAGGGCTTAGCATCCCAGCCCACGTGTCAAATACTTCGAGCATTTGGGCTCCAGCTCGTACCTGTAATACATTAGTTGGACTCTGAGCGTCGAATAAACAGATTTACCTGGCCAATAAGATAATCCACGATAACATCCGTTAACTTTTGGAGAAGGCTATGGCTAGCTTCTGGATAGACAAATAGCCATTTCTTTGCAAGACTCAGAGTCTTGCTTCCACGACCTTCAATGCAATACGCCATCAAAGTGAATGGGGCGCCAGAAAACCCGAAAAGAGGAACACGACCCTCTAATCGTTGACGAGTAAGGGTGATTGCTTCGAAGACATAGGCAAGGTCGACGTTGACGTCAACGGCAGCTTTCAGGCGCGAGAGATCGTCAGGCGTTCGAAGCGGATTGGGGAAGTTGGGTCCGATCGAGTTGAGCATCTCGACTTCGAGACCCAGGGCCTGCGGGACGACGAGAATATCGCTGAAGATGATGGCAGCATCGACAGGGAATCGATTAATCGGCTGCAGGGTCACTTCACAAGCCAGCTCGGGATTTCGACAGATTTCTGTCACGACATTCATCAGTCTTTAAACCAAACAGCCAAAAGCTACAAGTAATACGAAATCACATGAAGCAAAAACGCAAAGACGAAAGCTAAAGCTTGAAAAAGAAGAAAAATTATGTTGCTGGTTTGACTTTGTAAAAAGAAATTTGTAGAGTTAATGGATACCGAAGAAGTCGTGTTTCTGTCGAACAGCCCTGAATTCGGGCAGATATCGTCCAGCTTGACGATGCAGCCAGACGGGGATCCTGTCGACAGGCTGGCCTCGAGCCGCCCGCAGCACCCGATCGTTTCTGAGAGCTGAGAACGACATTGGCATAGAGATTGATTATATAACGAGAGCGCGGGATCTTTGAACGCTTTGTTCGGATCCACCTCGATTTTACACCCTCTTCTAGAATGTTTCCAGAATGAAAACATGAAAAATAATTGAGAATTATTTCCAACTGGTTTCTAGAACTATTTGACGAAGCTTGTCATAACTGTAAATGATTCTGTTCACCAAATCGGCATTGAAGCATTCTAGCAACGAACCAATAATGTTGACCATAATCGTAAACAGAAAAACTTAAAAAAATCCATTTCATATCAACAGAAGTTCACTTCATCGGATTCAAGCCTAATGTCAGATGAAGCTCGTTTCGCTCTCCGTCATCTTAGAGATTTTCGCTGCTCTTCAGATTTCGCATCCCGCATTGAGGCAGATTCGTGATTGCTTCATTTGAAATGCATCGATAAAACCCTAACATAATAGCAGCCAAATCCGATTGCAACACACTTGGGCTCTGCGCCCGTTGATTGACAACCTCTCCAATTATGATCCGGCTTCAAGAGAGAATAACACCAACGTGCTGCATGCTATGTTTGCATTAGATAAGAATGAGCCTATCTCGGAACTTCATGTGGTCTTTAACGACCCAGCATCTACTTTCAAACGATTACTAATAAGCGACAGATGTCCTGCAATTCGGGAAACGCTACAGCAATGGGCCAGTACCATTAGCGTTACTATGCGCTATTCGGTCAATAATCATGATGCTTTCTTACCTCAGCGCACGATTATGGGGCAGCTGTTGACTCAGGGGATTCGTCTTGGTCGCCGACGACGACGCCAAAAATCCCCAAACTCTGTATTCATGTCTTGCTAACAACATTCGGGAATTAGTTGGAAAATACCCAGAAATTCAGGAGAGCGAAATTAATCTTCGTGATTCAGGAAAGCGAATCAGATGCCGGCAGCGCTGACCGCTCTCGCGTCCTGGCTCAAATCTGAACAAGTTCAGAATGTGTCTGGAAATTGGTAGATTCCAGGAATCTAATAATATGAACAATCTTGGGTATGAAATTCCCACGATCAAACGGCTTCTCGGCACGTCCGAACGGCTTCGCACAGCCAGCTCGAGCTCTTCTGTTGGCGATCTTGCTGGAGCCCGACGCCATTACAGATCCGGTATCTGTATACGAATCGCTTTGCGCAATTGTGCTCTTCGACGAGAATGATTCGACCAGCGAGTCGTGTTTATTAGAATTGTGAGTCGTTGACTGAATCGAATTCCACGGAGGCAGCTGGCGGGGCTGAAATGGCAATCAGTGATTTGGTTGTTCAGACCGATGCGCTTTCTCTCCTACACTTCCACCTGCTCATGAAAATCACCATACGCCCTGATCAGGAATCAGCTGCACGAAACTTTCAGTTTTCACTCGGTGAATAATCAAAGTGCGCGCTTCGCACTTTGAAGCACTTTGTTTATTCACCAAACGTGTGCATTTTAGGAAGATAAAAATGCGTGATAGAATTTCAAAATAAACACCGTTAAAATTATTAAAATCTGAAATTTGAGCACGCAAATCGAATGATCTTGACGAGATCTTTCGATTAGAGTACAGATAGAAGATCCCGTCTTTGGACTGAATTGGCGGACGAGTTTTCTCGTGGCTCCTTAGTAGAAGTGTCGTGTTAAGGTGTCGGGTAACTTATGATGCTATTCTACGAATGATCCCAATCCCTGGACCTGATTGTTCCTTGATAGTGGCTCATTTATTTCATAATTCAGAAAGGGAACGAAATTGAAGAACGTCACGAACGAGAATCGTGCTGTATTAAATTTCGCCTTAGCCTCAATTAGATCATGTAGCTGCACCAATGGTCGTCATTGCAGCTCCGCCGTCAATGATCTACCAATTTCAGACTGATTTCTTAACTGATACGAATTTATCAGTTTGCCACTATCATTCCAATGAGCCTAGATCCGGCCTGCCAAATTTAAATAAACATTTAACTTTTTATATTTCCATCTTTTATGAATTTTTTTTGAAGAAAGTAGCCGGACATCAAACCCTCAGCGCTAATCAACACCGACAGGAACACAGCATAAATATGCCTTTCTGCGAGTGAGTTGTACGATGAAAAGGAAGAGATAAATTAGTCAGAAGAAGACAAGAACAATGATATCAGACTCGACGAAGAGAAGACACGAATTAGTGCCGTGCTTGAATAAACATCGGATTTTGGAACCTGGATGTAAACCCTAAACCCTAAACATTTCCAGAACCAGATATGAGCTTGCTTGGACAAGTCATAATTGAACATGATCGCGTGATCACAATAACGCCTGATTTGTTACCACATTTAATGCCAAAGAAGGTGAAAACGCAGCACTTCCGAGTGACGAATTCATCCGGTAACGAGTTGAAAACATTCGCTCAACGAAACATCATCAAACTGAAGCGGATTGAATCAAGAAGTGAAATCCAACCGCCTGAATCACGTCAAGCTGAAAGTCGAGAGATTCACCAGCTGACGAGCCGAGCCGAACATAACCGAAAATATCATACAGCAGCAAGTTGCTACTGTGAAAAAAATCGCAGAAGGGTCTCTAAGACGGCAACGAAAGGAAAAGATTTTCAACAGTAAATGTTTACGGAGTCTTTATAGTTAAGGACATTCTGAAGTGGCTGGAAATCGGACGGAAAACGAATCCATTCGAGTTTCAATCTTTATGTAGGAAGTGACCATAACAAGGCTTCTTACTAATTGAATTCAATCCTGTTCAAAAAAGCAGGCTGAACAAGCAGCTATCTATAGCATATTGTCAGCACTTTCAAATATTAGAAACAGAACTGCAAAGATCTGCGTTTTTGTGCAGTTTGTAAAAATTTCGAAACAACCGGACAGCGATAAACTGACAATCTGAACCTGTTGATTAGTAAGAGATAAAAGCGACTGCTGATCAACGAGTATTTTGTTCATTGAGCTACCTGATGAAGTCCTCTATTTCGAGATGAAATTTCACGGATAACATTAATTGAACTTTATAACTGCGAGAAAGCATGTCGAATAAATCCGAGTAGCTACCGGTATACACACATTTGAGTTTGTCGCGTCCATCGTCTACGACTTAGCAATCCAACAGAAATTGACAGATTCTCTAAGTGGGAAAATGTGATGTATTTGTTGGTTATGACGTTGATCTGGAAAAAATGGCACGGCATTCTGGACATGATAAGGAGAGACCACGAGCACGCACCCATTTGATTTTACAATCTTTATGGATCAAGTGTTCACCACAAGGCATCTTACTAATTGAATCCAATCCAGTTTCATTACAGAATAGACACGCAGATTTCTAAAACATTTTGTCAGAACCGGGAAATATTCCGAGCAAAGCGATCCAATATAGTTAGCAGTGTTTTGCGAATATTCAAAGATGGAAATGAAATAGAGAAAACCAACTTTGGATGGATTGGATTGGATTGGATTAGACTAGTTTAGGTGATTATACACCGGGGAGGTGATCTTTCCCATCACATCAGATCGAAGCTGTAACGTAACAGCTTCGCCGGATACTCAGAGTTCTTTTCACCCTTCCACGGCAACTTTTTTTGAAGGCGTTGCCTGCTCCAACGGCCTCTGAGGGAACCATTATTGATGAGTGCTCATCGATGTTGGTGGAATACTCGCTTGCTGAGCGGCTTGGTGCGGGCCTCGACGATCATCGCCGTCGTCGGGAAGTAGCTGATCATGATCCGGCCTTCAACGACCTTCTCACTTATGAAGTGATATCGTACGCCGATGTGTTCTGTCCTTGTTTTGTTGCAGTGGTTGTTCTCCAAGAAGATCGCCCCTTAGTACTCAAGCCGCAGAACACGGAATTGTGCGCTTGAAGACGCGCCGATTACGCTAGTTAATATCGGTCAGAGACGGATTTCGGATTTAGTATCTACAAGGCCGATATAACTGTTGAAAACCAAGAGAAATTAATATAACAGGTCTATTGGAAGCCATTTTAATCCCCTTTAAAAACAATGTTGACTTTTCTCATTTAGCATGTCGAGGAGGCCTTGTAGCCATAAGGCGTCATTGTTGGATCACATGCCGCCATGTAGTCCGCATCTGTGCTTGATAATGTGACCGCTTTTTTTGTTTTTCACGATGTCAGACCGATCCCAACTGGCCATGTCACGCATCTCTGCGCTTTGAGACGTCGTTTTCCCTGAGCTCCTAGTCAGAGTTACTAATTTCCAACGAACTCCGGAGCCTGATGGCGCCGCAAGTAAGCATTCTTGAATTTTAATCAGATATTTCATTGAATGTTATCGTCACAAGCCAAAGTGCTGGCGGTCCTCACATGCATACTGGCCATCGCCACTATAGAGAGCTCATTTCGGGCACGCCGGGAGGCAACCTTCAATCGCCAATTCAATCCAGAGCAAGCTCAATTCAATCACGCTCTGGCTTTGTACCAAGCGGGCGTTATTGATAAGAACGAATTTATTCGCCGCACAAATAAGTAAATTCGCCACATTACATTTTTTTAAAATACAAATACATTTTTTCGTTTTACCAGCTTCCTAAATTGGTGGTTATTCCATCGGTATGACCACATCGTGCTCCTTCATAAGCAACCATATTTCGACAAAGTCGACCATCCTTCTTTCTTGGCGTCATCGTATTATCAATCGCAGAATGACCCCATTGCTTACCACAGTAAACGGATGACTGCATTAGGGCTTTATCGCCTATTGGCCACACTGATGACCAAATGACGTCATCGCCTATCCCCGCCATTTGCTCATATGCCCCTCAGTTATTGGGGTCTTAGCCATCGTCCGTTGCTTCATATGTCTTCATATTATGATTTGGACTGGCATTAAACATCATTGAGACGCCTTTGAGTGCTCTTAACCGATGGGACGCCTGAGGAATTGCCTTATCCATATCATCTTTACCCCTTATTCGTCCATCATCGGCATCTCTCTTCATAATCATCATCGGCGCATCTCATCAACTGCATCATAATATCCTCGTCCTGCTTTCTGTCCGCCCGCAATGACGTTAAGCTACCAACTCCGCCGAGTTATTTTCGTGGTGAGACACTTTTCAATCTCTATGTGTGCGAGCCCGTTAAATATCGGTTCCACATCCATCTCGGTGAAAAGAGCACCATAACCCTCTAGGAATCAATAAGGCAATCGCCTTTTAGTTCTATTGGGGCATCCAGTTAGATGACGAGCCGCGGCAGGGGTGTCAAGGTCTCCGATTGTAGCAACGCCACATAACAGCGAAGATACTAAACCAGTGACAAGTGAGGTTACGACCTGATCGATCAAGCAACCAAACGGCTGATCGATGACACGGAAACGTATCTAGTGTAACGTTCACCAGTGCGTGCAAGATGCGGTCCTCTCAATGGTCGCGGATTACAGATCAGAATACAATCGAATTACGTTCTGAGTCAGAAGTCCGACCAGCTTGAGAAAATTCCAGGCCAGATCGAACACATCGAACGTCGTACAGGCCCCAGGGCATGCAGCGCATTGATTATCATCGTTAGAGAGCCGGCCATTGAACTATGGAACCGAGTTCGCGGATTGCGCCCGGGTTGTCGAAGCCCGAAGCAGCAGTTCGTGTTGGATTAGCTCAATCCAC
>RBZT01000596.1:0-11332 GCA_003693705.1 Polymyxa betae
CTTAACGTTTCAGTATCAACCCACTCAAGTGCTGACATGTCTTTGTTCGGGCAACATTTCTACAAAGTTATAATTTTTTGATGTTGCATCAAGTTTTTCTGTTTGCCTGGATCGCTATTGAACATAACAGTCTTGCAAGTCGGAAAAAAATGATTACGGGGACTCGAACCCCGGTCTTCAATGTGAAAGACTGATATACTAACCCCTGTACTATATCGGACTTTTTTCTGAAATAATGTTCTCTCCGACATTACTATACGATACTGTGAGCATCTCACATTTATGAACACGTATGTTCTATATTATATTCGGACAATACCAATATGTTTTATCTGGCGGACAATACCAATATGTTTTATCTGGCGCAGCATTTCTGCAAATTTTGAGTCCGTGGTATGTTGCCAAAGATACCCAGTCTCCCCCCTGTGCCGGTCAGCAGGAACGTAATGAAATCCGGTGATGAAGTGTCCGTCCGGACTCCAGCAGAACTTCAACCGTGCAGCTGGCTCGGGTGTCGCCGATTATAAACTGCAGCCGATGCGAAACAGTTTTTCGGCGCAATTGGAATATGCGAATGAAGGGCCCCAGGGCGAAAAGAATGCGTCCGGATCGGATGAGTGATGGTCGCGGAAGCAGCGAACAGCTCAGAGCGCAGCACGGCGGACTTCATACAGACGTCGATCAAGCTCGGCGTTTTTCCCAAATCGGTTGGGAAAGGCTTCAGTCATTCGTAGCTTCTCCCTGTGTTGTATTGTTTGAACATGATCAGATTGTTGGCAGATTAAACGCCAATCTGGGATTCTGTGAAAAATAATGCTAAAATGGTATCAGAAATTATGGTGCCCTGCAGTTTTTGACTGGTAAGAATGGCGTCAAAACTCCAATCTGGATTATCGCGGCCAAACACTAGCGATCAATGTCGTCTGAATAGCATCAGTATTGTTAGTATCAGTTGCCAGGGCCATGATATACAGACCTATGTCCGGAGGGCAAAAAATGGCAAGTCAAATCTGGAGGTCGCGCAGCATAGGGCTGCGATTCGTCGTTCACTGTGACAATTTTGCACTGTCCCGAAATTGGAGGACGCCCCCCTTTAAACTCGGGGCTGCGCCTCTACTAACCCAAAGGCTGCGCAAAACCAGTCATTGACTATTAATAACTGAAGATCTATCGGGACTGTATCTCGGGGCCTTTCTCTTGGCATTCAGCCTCATAGATTTCACGCACTGGTTCCTGAGGGCAACGGCTCACATATCAGCACTTCACTTTGATAGTATCGTGTATAACGCTTGATTCCGAGCTCTACAGCAGCTGGGAAACTGTTCGGTTGGAAGTGCTCGTTCTTATCAGCCGACTGTGAAATCGGATTTTAGAGAATAATGGATAGAGAATCCCTAATCCAAACCTGTGAAAAATCAAACGTGATTTGATCATCGTGATCTCAACCGAGCGGATCAGATATTCTGACTGTTTCGACGCTCCTTCATACGGAAGTCAGAAACAATACATCCAGAAAGTAAGTATCGTAAAAAAGTATGGAGAATGGGGTAGTCGAAACCCCAACCTCGTCGTTGCTAACGACGCGTGATGACCAACGACACCAATTCCCCAAAGACATGGTGGCTAACGTTACATCACATTCGGAAGAACCGGATTCTGGATGTTAGGTAGAGGCTGACAGGCTGACAGGGTCGGCCTCTACCGACGCAGCTGAAAACAACACTGAATACTGCCACCTCTGGTGACCATTGCCAGTATAGGCAAAGTTCTCATTCGTGACAATCATTAGCAAATGGAAAAGGTAACAATATAAAACCAACTGTATAGGAGTTAATGCTGGCTAAATAGGCTGGGAATGTAGCGCCGCCTCCGATATCGGCCTGATGTGCACATAGTCGTCTGAGTGATGTCTACGGGTTTCCAGTCCAATTTGCTTGAAGTTGCTTAGGGGTAGGGTTTTCCCAAACAGTCGGCGCTCTTAGAACAACAATCTGTTGCTGTTATAGAGACAGTGGGATGGTCGTTACTTTCAGCCAAGATCCTTGGCATTATCCTATTACGGGTGATATTATGTGGAAATAATTATATATTCAGCAAAATTGATTGCAAATGAGTGCTCATTTTCCGACTGAGCTCACTAACTGCTGGCTATTCCAAACCATATTTTGATAAAGACATAACTTGAATTAGATCGAGGAGTAGCTTAACATCTGCGATCATGCTCGAGCTCATTTTTTTTAATTCTCTTGGCCATCAAATCTGGTTTTCCAAAAGCCCAGAACAACGATAATCGCTGACTTGAAACATCTCTTGGATGTCGAACAAGGCCGCTAGAAGAATTGATGTCGCAATTACAAGAATGTAAGCGAAGTGATCTCTTCATATATTCATACACGAACGAGATGGCCAGAGCTGGCCTCGGCGTCATCGCGGAGTGGATGGCTTTGATCGCGATACCGGGAATAGCGAGAGCCTTGATAGATTCGGGAATATTTGAATAAACATATAATTTTATCTAACATTGGGACCTTAAAGAATTTTTCAGAACAAGGTCTGTATGTGCTAAGAGATTTTCGTCGAACCCAAGTCATCACAACCCATGATATCGACAGCGCTTAAGGGCAAATACAGGCGATAGAGAACCGCGGAATCAGTTTCAGCGAGAATAAACTCGTTGATTGCCATGAAGATTGACAATGATGAATCGATCATGAAAGGAATCGGACAGAGACAGGCTGTGCTACCATTCAGACTCCGGATGTTATAGACCTCTTATTGCTGGAATGTTACATACAATAAAGGATGATATAGATGCTTCAATGCAATTGAGGATGAAGAGATTGACAATGAAGCTAAGTTGTACTATTGTATGCAGCGCTGCGATTGAACTCTACCAAAGAATGGACAAATTCCAGTCCAAAATCAGTTAGACTGTTAGAGTTTAAGAAGCTCGAAAAAGAAAGACGAATCGACAATACAATGGAAATAGATTTTAATCAGGATATTTTAGGTTTACAGACCAGCTAAAATTTGTAGTAGTAGAGTGGATAAAGCCTTAAGAATTGCAAAACTTGCCGAAAACTCTACAGCTGAAATGACATCTCTCATCTGTTTAAAAGTTATACAACATGCTGATATATATAGAATGGAGCAAAGAAATAATCCAGAGGCCTCACTTAACGAAACGAAGAGATCGGTAATATCCCAAAGGCCAATTTCAGCAGCCTTTGATTGCCGACAACATCTACAGTTCACATCGACAAAGGGAATTATGAGTACGACGGAAAAGGCTGCTGTCGAAATCCAGACAATCACACCTGACAGAGATCCCATCTCAACTACGGCTTTTCGATTTTACTACTGAGAGCCCCAGATCACAAAAGACCTCAATATTGCTCTCCGTATCATCGGCGCTGCCACCGTCAAAGTCTTCGGTCATCTACCCCTCAGGAAACGCACCACCGCCGACGAAGGCCATCTCCCACAGCAGAATCCGATTGCAACCAAGAAACCCGGGCGAATCGGCCTCGACGCTTCCAACAAACACTATTCCCTTTAACGCAATTCCTATAGAGCCCGTGGTATTATAACCCTAGAATTTTGGACTGAGGTTGGTTTACTTGTCCCTAAAGATTGCCATATTTTATATCAAGCGATTGGGGTTTTCATATAGTTTACGAATCTGTAGTTGGATGGAACGCGACCAGAGGCTAAGTGAAGACGGGTCAAAGCAGATTAATGCGCAATAATTGTTCCGGGACGGGTCAAACACCGGACCGCGCACTGTCTGCTTTTACCTGCCCCATTCCTGCCCAAGTTCCGCCAATTTCTGCGCATTAAAATCGCATCTGCACTTTCCTGCTTTTCACGCACGCATTGCGCAGATTATAATGGGCGATTATGCCGAAATATGCTTTCTTCATTTTCAGAATGCAATTCTTGCGCATCTAATCTGATGCTTTGAGAACTCATTTTGCAGTTTGTTTTCTTGTTACAAAAACCAATGGTTTTATTGCTGTAATGTTCCACATTTTTTACTCGCTTAACATCGTTGATCAGTTTTTTTTAAATTAAGGATTTTTTTATTATCCTCTCAATAAACTACAATCTCGAAAAATAATTAGTGTGAGGCGTGCATTTTCAAATAGCTATCCAATTCAGCCTTCTTAGTCGCTCTATCATTCAGACAGCACCAAACGAAACAAACGGTGACGAATCGCATCCCTGCCGGTGTTTGTATTTGTTCCGGACTCCTCACAATTGGCGATACTGATTTGGTATCAATAATGATGTCACCTTTGATGATAGCGATGATGATGGCACCGGCTATGCTGGTACTAGCGACCAAGATGATGTCGAGGTGCCGTAATGATCACGCGATCGAATGATGATGTCGATGATGCTGTTGTTGTTGATGATGATGATGATGACGTGATGTTGCTGATGATGGTGACTTTGGTGGCTGTTAGAGGTATTTTTCACATTTTTTGTTTCTCTTAGTTTATTGACTGTTATTAGGACTAAGAATGAATGATGCTGATATTAATAGTATGATGAGATGATGTTGTTGATGATGATAGCGAAGATGAGGGGATGTGTTGATCAGGATGCTGGTGATGATGATTGTGATAAGAATGATGGAGAAAATGATGATGAGAATGGTGAAGATTGTGCTAAGGATGTTGATGAAGAGGGTAAAAATGGTGAAGATGATGATATGACGATGATGATTAATACTGCTGTTAGGGTATTTAATCATCACATTTTTTTAATTTTCTTATTATTTCTCAGTATGGTTAGGAGTGATAATGATGATGTTATTGGTGATGATGAGATGATGCTGTTGATGCTGATTGCTGTTGTGGTATATAACACATTTTTTTGTATCTTTATGAATTTTTAATATGGTTAGGAACGATAAAGGTGATGTTAACGATGATGATGAGATGATGTTGTTGATGCTGATTGCTGTTAGGGTATTTATCACATTTTCTTAGTATTTTTATTATTTCTTAGTATGGTTAGGACTGATAATGATGATGTTATTGGTGATGATGAGATGATGTTGCTGTTGCTGATGATGATGATGACGTTGCTGCTGATGATGATTGCTGCTAGGGTATTTGTCACATTTTTTTGGTATCTATATTATTTACTCGTATGGTTAGGAGTGATAAAGATGATAGGGTGACCTTCCGGTCAGCCTGGGCTCTCGTCTCGTCATTCTGCTTTTCGCCTTCTACTTCAAAAGCTTTCATCAGTTCCTGGCCTCTGCCCTGCACCATCTCGTTCGTCAGCCATGCCGCCTCGTCTTCTGAGATTGGACAACTCCTTGACATCCTGATCCGCGGGCATGAATCACCATCGATCTGACCTCAGCACCCGTAATCATCAAGGATGCTGCGGCGCCTTCCGATGGCTTCGGCCGCCTAAAGTCTGAGGACTTGGCTGCCCTGCGGACACCAACGCCTTCCAAGGCCAAGAAGCTGGACAAGTGTTTCTCCCAGCCCAAGAACGGCGAAGACAGTGACACCGGCGCCATCAGTGAGCAGATTCTGCCACTCCCAAGCGGGCATCCAACCAAGCAAAGGGAAATGGCCGTGTTACGGACGTTGACAAGGGCCTCATTGTGGCTTGGTGTTACACTCACTGAAAGCTGGGCTACGGCCTAACAACCGCGATACGTATAAGAAGCTGATCGAGGTCCTTGGTGCCGCCAACAAGCTCACGTTTGAAGGATACAAGTCACGCTACCAGGCCCACATCAAGGTCCAAGGACGCCGTCGAGAAGAAGAGCCAGCACTTGCTCCGTCAGTGAATTGTTTGCTGAAAGAGTTCCACAGCTCCTCAAAGAACACGAGGGAGTAATACTCCCTCTACGGACCGCGCTTTTATACAACAGTTGCCACCGCCAGCTCATCATCACCGTATTCGTCGCACAGCCAGCCAGCCCAGCCGCCGGACCCGCCACAACTTCCTCAGGATCATGTACGACCGCTCCAACACTACCATCGCTCCACCCTGATGGACGAGCCTCCGAACTCTCCCGATTATCAGACCAAACCATTCTTGACGCTTGGGCTCCGGTCCTGCGTCGCACCCGGACCGCCGCTGAGCTCACAACCACCCGCTGCGCACCGTCTGATCGTTGAGGATCGCAGACCCTAAAGCCAACCAACCTCTGGTCGCGATATCTCTGCGCCATCTGGATACCCGGCCGCCAACTCTGTACCCGAAGCCCGCCTGCACTCGGCTGACTCGTCAGCATCTGATGCCCTGAGTCCCTGAGGTCGCCGAGATAGAGGCCAGCCCAACTTGTCCACGGACCTGCCGTCAGCGCCAGTACGAATCTCATTCTGCAGAAGGGCCTATTACGGACTGGGATTTCATCCCTATTATCGCCGGTTAATTATCGGGTTATCGGCATGCTTCCATCTGGACAAACGTTGGAGATCACTGATGTGATGTGGGTCATTAGACCAAAAATTGTTTGCTGATCAATCTCTTTATTGCTTTTCAAATATCGTGACTGCAGTTTCTTATCCAAATGTCAGCAAGACGACGTTGACTTTGGAACATAGAACTGATGGCGTTGAATTAGTATCTCACAAACAATCACCTGTCAACGTGTCAGTCGCAACAAATACAATCGCTCCGCACTTGCAGCCAACCAAAATGGAAGCAGCTGCTGTTGACACATCGAATGGGCCGGGCAATGCCACAAAGCATGATGAAGAGCAAGAGTTGAACAATGTTGAAATGTGAAATCTAACGATTATCAATTTGGTCTCTTACTTATCCATTAACGTGTTTTAGGAAGCAAGAATGCCTGTCAGGACCCTATTCCATCATCCTCAAGCAAAGATAGCAGTAGCGAATGTCAGCTCAGTGAGCATTCTACCGAAATTAACACAACGAATGAGCAGGGCAATGTCTCAAAGCGTGATGAAGAGCAAGAGCTGAACAATGTTGAAATGTGAAATCTAACGATTATCAATTTGGTCTCTTACTTATCGCCTCCCTTTCGATCCCGAACCTACCCGCCACTCATACTAAACCCGCACTGTTCGAAGATTTATTTAAATTCAAGCTGCGTTACAGTAACGCGCATTTGATGCTTCTGAATCCAAATTCACAGCAGAGCAGGCTCGACCCCCAATTTTCAGGCACACCCATACAATTGACAGCGACACAATCAAGCTCTGCCTATCAAAATGCATGGATAATTTTTTTTGCAACTTCTGCAATGTAACCTGCAATCAAGGATCGAGAGGGCCGAGATTTCACAACGCAAACGCTCGTGTACCGCAAAGAAACGTTCGAAACATTAGAAACTGAAAAAGAATATCAATCAGGACCAAATCGACTACATAATCGTCACCACAAATCCGCGTTCCGCCAAAGTGAATGCGTTCTTTTGGGTATGGTTGCGGTAAAATATCCGGTCCAGGAAACTTACGGACGCTGATAGGTGGGGCGGTGGTGATTGCTGGGGGGGCGGACAGGACGGTTGCGTGGACAGTTGGGAGTTCGGTTTTTGACGGCGTACCTCACTGGTAGACTCTTCAAACATATCTCGATCGCTTCAAGATCGTGTATCGGTTTGGGAACCAACTAAGCAATCTAAGCGCTTAGATTGCTTAGTTGGTTCCCAAACCGATACAATCGCACATGATAGCCACCAGTCTTATCATCCCTCCGTCTACCGGAAAAAATCGTGACAAAGTTACTTTAATTTGGGTTTTTAATCGCAATGCAATTGCCCATGCATTTGGAGATTACTTCGCTCACTGAAGGAAAGCAAACGTCCGTGCTCGACCTTGAAAGGTTGTAGTGTAGAAAATGCTGGATACATGATGGAGAAGTTCCTATCATATCCACGTAACTTACATGGGGCCGGCTTTACTCTATTTAACAACGATCGCCGACAAATTTCGAATGGCTCAACACCAATAAATGCCAGCGTCAGATTCTTTTGGGTGTTAAATTCCTTCCATCAAGTCCCTGAAATGCGCTTAAACAAGAATATGTACTAAGATGTGATAACTCGGGAAAATTCAGTCTCATAGCTCGACGGATGGAAAGCAGGTACCATCTGCCCATAAAATTGGGCTTTTGGACCTTCACGGGACGAACCAGTTGCTAACGAATTCGAGCTATTGACCTATTCCAAGCCATTGACGCTGACGCATGACAGGAAACCTGGCTTTTTATGCCCCATGCCGGAGACTTAAATGCCTCCCGATACTCCTCAAACCCTCTTCATTTTCCTAAGGAACAAGGTAGGTTTGAAACCTGACGTCGTTGTGAATTGGCCTTTACAAGAGCAGAAATTCACAAGGTTGGATTTGCACAAGTATTGGACTGTAAAGTCAGCTCCAGACGATCTAGATGATACACGTTATAATAATTGCTCGCCGATTCAATGGTTTCAATGGCTTTCAAATTGTCATCTAACCCGCACATTCATTACAATAGTCATCCCAAGCGAACAGATACTTTGCCATAGATTCGAATAATCGTCAAACAAGACCGCTTGAGGCTCTCCATGGCTGTCATCTTACCCGGTACAAAATCTCTTTTATGGACCTTGATAACAGCACATCCGATGGACAGAATTCCAAATTTTTATTAGGCGAGAGCCCTAATCGATTCGTGTAATCTCTTTTCTGCCGGAAGTGGAAGTCATCCTCTTGAACAACAGCACTGAAAACAATTCTATTGGCATTTGATAAAGTTGATTGAAATCAAAAGGGCTAGAAACTGGATTTTTCCCCACTAATCTTTGAACAGCCTATCGTAGAGCGGTCGGCGTCGTTCTTCTTTGGGCTTCGTTTCTTTGCCGGGAGTTGCGCAGGAACCACATAGGCATCATCATCGCTATCGGATTCCGAGCTCGAAGCCATTATCAATGGCAGCGACGACATGCTGTCTTGAGACACGATCTCTAGGTACAGAAGGTATGCTTCAATGGCTGTTTTGAAACGGCCAGATTGCATGGATATAGAATTTGTTTCGAAAACTTCCAAACACGCAAGACAAACACCCAATCCTGCGGAAATTGTGCAAATTACGCATGAAAATTGCGCAGACGCTGTGAAATTGACAAAATTAGACAATTAATACAGTCGCGCACTTTGGTCCGCACATGTTTATTTACTGACATTTCCGGAGTCTGTACGAGTTTTTGGCAACTTTACATCTTCAAGTGTAGCGACAGCAAGGCACCAAGGAAACTTCGCGACCCGCTCTTGTGAAGAGGTATTAGCTACCGGATTGAAAGAATGACGCCAAGGCGACAGCAAGGAAGCGATCCCCGGCATCTTCGCTAATCGTCCCATGGATCAACTACGTGATATTGCTTCTAAGGTATAAGTAGCAGTGGCCTTATTCGTCAGTTTTATAGTGATGAATAACGTTATGAACAAGTTTTGGAAAAAGTTGTTCATGGATATCTATGCTCTGACATTTCTAAATCATCATACAGAACTCAGTTCTCATTCTCACTCTCTCCATTTGGTCTCAGCTTGTGTATGATATTTTACAATGTGTTGTAGCTCTAGATTTATTTAGAACTTCAACAATAGGGTGGACTCGATTCGACTAATTCGCTGATTTTTGGTCAACAGGATGTGTCATTGCCATAATGCATGGCTGAAACATTCGTCAAAGTGCCCAATATGATTTCCAGAACCCTCATAACACTTTTCTTATTTTTCCTATACGACCTATCATCAGAACCTCGAAGAACTTCGACAAGCAAGGGAAGTTACCCGTTTTAGTGAGGATTCTGTTGTTATCTGCTCTATCTGCAGTCGATAGTATAGAATAGACAGCCGCCCAACCCAACAAATACACGAACCCATTCTGTATCCTAGATCTTCTATTACTCCCCTTCAGAGATCTCAGCTTTCTCTTAGTTCGTCATGGATAGCATCCGCATCGGTCAGCTGCATCTATCGTTTTCCATTCTCATTGACAAAATCGACATGTCCACTGTATTTTGATTTAACTTCTAGGGGTATAGTTCAGGTGAGTCCTGATTCTTGTATGACCAGATCCCGCTCGTTTGAATCATGGAATAGTTGAAAGCAACTGATAAAATTCACAAATCAGGAGCGTCATATTTCATAGAAGTCAAGATCAGCCATGGATTTAGCTCTTTGAAATCTACGGCTGAGAAAGTGCATTACAGATTTTGCTAATCGCTTGTATGGAGGAATCAACGATCCATTACAAGAATGTTAAAAAATGCGGAATGTATCTCCCTATAATAGACCATAATGTTGAGATGAAGATAGGCACTGTATTGCAGATCTGTTTTGTATTAACATGAAACAATCCTGACAGAAGCATCTGTATTGCTGAACTCTTAACGATCACCATCATGAAGTACAGATTTGTGTTACCAGTATTGCATGATGGTAACATATCAGCTCAGAAATCAAATCAGAACAGGTCGTACATGCCTAATCTGTTTATGTCATCTTATTGAAGACGTAAGCATTCAATCGTTTGTGCGATATTCAGCGGCTATTACTCACGCTTTCGAAGGGTTTCTCAGCTTCAGAGCCAACATAAGAGACATCCCATAGACGCACTGCGACGGGACACTACTTCTGTCTGTCGACAGATATGCGCTGCGGCATCATCTGTCTCTCTCTCCCTCTCTCTGGTATATATCTGGCTCTGTCTGGTAGACGTTCTCACCCTATGCCTCTTAGACTTCAATATGGCTGTATTTGAAAGAATGGGCTAATGTACAATGATTGCTGAGTCTCGGTCGATTCTTTTGAGCGTTGACAAATATCTGTCGTCTGGTTCCTTATTGGGAACGGCACCAGAACGAACAAGCAGTAGTCTTTGACAGGCTAAAGAATAGAGAGATGATTACAGAGATGCCATCCATTTTTTTTGTTGAAGCGAAACCTGTCCGTCCATGTCAGCTAACAATTTTTGAAACGCAGCAAGCAATACATGGAAAGGATCGATCTGACTTGAAATTGCCACAGAACAAATGTGACGACAGGGGATGTTCGGAAAGAATCACAATCGCATGAAGCTCGGAACCGCACCAGTGGTCGATGTAATCTTCCAGGTAGCGACGGTCTCATCGCTCACACCACAGACCGTGATAACGTTTGTTGATAAGACAGTCGATACTCCAGCTCCCAATTATTCTTGACAAAATCGCTATATGCGCGAAGTCCCTTGATTTTCGAGTTTGACCCATCTGCCCGGAAACTGCCAACCGTTTTCGCAGTGAAATGTTTGGAAGTATGAGACCCGCACACATTCTCCCTATCAGAATTCAGCTTCTGAATGAAGCTCA
>RBZT01000495.1:9076-38005 GCA_003693705.1 Polymyxa betae
ACGTATTTGGCCCTTCATATTGACCATGACCTAGACGGCTAAACCTTATTGGATGTGGTCTCAGCCATGGCCGAGCTCATAATCAAACGGAATGCCGACAATGGTGTCGAGCTTGCTCGTCGTCGTGATGCTGCTATGGAAGCCGGTGAAACCAGCGTCAACCCAGGATGATGATGATGTGCCAATAAAGGAAGTGGAAAAGTCATCGTCGTGTGATATTTTCGAAGCTGCGCGTTTGTGTTTTGCTGTATTGGATGGCCATCGGCCAGGGTATTCGTTCTCGTGTCATGACTGTCATAATTGGGGGCTGGCCAGGTTCCACATTGTGTTTGATTCATGGAAGGATAGTCCACCCAAGGCCCACTGTCTGCTTCTCGGTGCAAACTGTCAATCATCAACACTTCCGGTGCAACTGGTACCATCACCATCTGATTCCAACAGATTTATCACTTTACCAAATCTTTCACTCATGCTGATATTTGCCAAGAAATTTGCCATCGAATTTCGCATCGTAACGACCATTAATTTGTAGCCTTTGACTTGCTTATCAATTGGATTAGGTCTTGCAACTACTCCCCACGAGACATAAGTTCGTCGTAAATCGAGTTGAGCTTCGCCTCGCTGACGATGCTGAAGATGAAGCAAGTCATTCGTCTTTGCCTTCTCAACGCCCCCCATACCGTTCCAAAAGCCTATAAGTCAACATATGATTGAATCCCAGCAAATGTTGCACATCGTGAACTCTTTCTCTGCTATTCTGCCAGTTATTCTCTAGGGTCATTGCTTCGCCAATTTTGAACAAATCATCTTCACCATCTGGTAGCATTACTACCATAGATTCATTTATACAATACGCTGTTTAAGTTATTATTACCATGGCGATATGAACATGTAAGTTTGGCATAGGTTTCAAAATAACCAATTTGATGCTTCACGAATCAAGATACTGAACATTGTTTTCGGGAACGATGAAAGTGCGTTTTTTGTACACTTCATGAAGCCAACAAAACTACAGGTTCTGAACTTCTCTTACCTTCTGTAAGTTCTATCATCGGTATTCAGGATTCAATAATATAGGCCGTCTACTCTTACAGGGTTCTGCCCATGCAACTTCTCTGAACATAAGTTCATAATAAATTGGTTTGGTGATGGATCGATCGAAACAACAATCTCTGGACTATCCCTGATTCATTGGGTTCTTCGAGTTCTGATTGCTGAATTCTCTCCTCATCAAAATTCTAGCTGATATTTTCTATATCGAATTGTATTTGCATTATTTTGCTGATTGGGATCTCGTTGACCAATCTTCTAGAAGTATTTAGCCGAACTCCTCAGTTCCTTTTCAAAGTAGTGCGAGAGCTATAACTGAAAACGTTGCCTCTCTTCGTTCTAATCACGCTTTATATCAATGATTCGTCAGCGTCGTCTCAGTCAAATTGGCAATGAAGCGGCTCCATTGATAGCGACCGAGCGCAAGACGACGCCGGTTCGACCATGGCCGATGGTTTTAATCTACCTACATGCGCTTGCATGGATCGGTGCGGCCGCTTTCATCATCCACTACGGCGAGGTCTTCGATGTAATGGCAAACGACAAACGAGTTATCAGGTTGTCCAAACGTTTAGTTCTATGATGAGATCGCTTACGGTTTCATACAGGCCCGCGTTCTATCTAGGAATTGCCTGCTCAGCGTCGTTAGCGGTTGTCATACTCTATATAGCGTTTTATGCGCCGATTCTCGAGAAAATCTCTATTGATGAGATTACTGAACAGCGCCCGGTCGCTGTTTACACAGGGATAATGTCAGGCTTTGGAACTTGGCTCTGCTTTATTCTGGCATTCTGGCCTATCTGGGGAGTAATAACTCCAATTATTGTCTCTGTCATCGCAATGGCTTTCCTATCATCAACTCATTTTCTGCCGTCTTTTTAGATGCTATCAGTAAATATATCTGTACTTTATTTGTTCAGTTATTCTTTCAGTTTAACACTTGATCTTGCACTCAATGTAAAGCTGTTTGTTTTTAACACAGCAAACGGAGCATGCGGAAACAGCCCTGAAACAATGTAAAGTAGTATGAAGATATGCATTTTGCTGGGCAAAAATTTCGTCCATTGTTATACATGGTGATTTCCTTTGCAGATTCATTCCGTGAAACTTGAACATTAGAATCTGATACAATACCAAAAAATTTAGGCTCATTTTTATTGTGAGATTTAGTAGCGTCAAGATTTTCTTGTCGCTTGCCAGTACACTTGGAAATGTCGGGTTTAGTCAAATATACCAGTCAACAAAAGCAGAAAAGAAACTTGACTAAACTCGGGCGCAGTTTTTGCTTTTATAGTGCGCAGTTTTGGCTTTATCTGGCGCAGTTTTTATGGCGCGAGTTTGTTTTCTAGACTGGTGTTAAGCAGACCCATCGCTAAATTGTGTGTGTACCTCGAGAGGTTCTCGAGACTGCACGAGGCTTCAAGCTTACCATTGAAGGTCATCGATGGCGCGGGGCAAATCTAAATCATCAACATCAAATACATTACGAGGAGTTGCAAAAAGAGGTCGGGGCGAGATGTTTCTCATTGCAGACTCGTTGATAATCAGATTAGGAGAAAGCGAATCTTCCAGTAGGTTGAATCATGAGAAGGTAGCTGAGGAAGTTGTCGATTTGCTGGAAGAGATAGACGCTCGTGAGGAGCTACGCGAGGTTATCAAACAAAAGGTGTTTGCGTTTCTCTCTTGTTTTGTTTTGTTTTTCTTTTTATCCTACTGTAATTCTTTTCTTTGAATGGCTTAGGAATTGAGTCAATGCCAGATAATGCCTAAATTCAATTCGGTTTAGGACGCTCAATATAAAGAGCTGTTAAATAAGTATTCGGCACTGAAAGAATCAACTTTGTCTAAACTGCATGCATCAATTGATCGTATCAGTTTGGAAGCCTCTAAGATCAAGCAGATAGATTCCGAGCTTGTTATCAAGAACCTAAACCAGGATATACAGAAAATGAGCAGCAAGCTACAAGCTATGAATAAGATGAAGTCAGAAAATGACATGTTGAAGAACGAAACTCGAGCTCTTCACGTTAAAGGTTCGTACAGTGTTTATACTCAATATCATAATATCGAATCGGTTTAGTGAGGAATCTTGAAAAGAAATTGTCAGAGCGGCCATTATCGCCACGACTTAAACAAGCCAATATTGATAATGAATCTGCACAACTTATCATCGAGTTATATCAGTGCATGCTCGGCATACGGATTATTCCTCAAACCAGAAACGGTGACGAAGCTCAAGCATTTAATTGCCGAATGGTTGACAGACAGACACATCGAGGTATATTGTTATTTCTGACTCTGAAAGAAACTGTTCTGTTCATTCGTGACTTTTGCTTTCATCACAACAGTTTAAGCAACATCCGTCGAATTTAGTTACAGACGTAATTTGCTTGCTTAATCGTTTCGTATCTTTCTGTATTTTTACTTTGTCTCTGGTTTTTTAAAATGTGCTTTCTCTGCAGTGTATTTTGTTTGCTGTTACATCTATGAAGTGGTTTCCGGCTGTCGCCGGCAGAGCCGTTTCCATTATTTTTGTTGATCCATGCCATAGTTGTTGAGTTTACTGTCACAACGACTGACTCAGACGAAGTGGAGTGCTGTCCCACAAGGAGTAAGCGAACAATTGGGATTCATTTAGACTAATTCTGATTCCGTTTCAGTCGATGTTGGCGACAGCAGGGAATGCGACTTCCTTAAAGAAGGTCCAATTCAGTTCGATTTGGACCTAATGTCGAGGTTCACAAAGTATAAGAGTGACATACAGTGTCCCACCAAGCTGAACTTCTTCATAGGAAACTACTCACTGCAATCCAACAGCAATGATCAAACAATTGAAACTGTACAATTATGCTATTAAACACAGTTCCGTCTCATACTCGCTTTCCGATTTTATCTCCTCATTGAAGTGAGGCATTGCATTCTGTTTATTTCCCGGCAAGATTTACAGCTCGCTCTGGAACGCTGCAGCAATTACATCGGTAAAAGTTAGCAATGACAACCCTCTGTTTTCGGTGTTTATCCTGCTCGTGATTCAATATCATGTTGCAGAACTCAACAGGATTTTCTTACCAAATACGATGAATTCGAGATGACAGCATTTTCTGAACGGCATCGTTGACGCTATCGGTATCACGACAAACAATGGGTGGTGGAAGGCATCTATGTGTCTGCATCAAATATTCGTGTACAGTTAGCGACTGAATCGCTGCCAAGGCTGTGCTAAGCATGCCTCGGAAATCAGATATCGATATCTGAGTCTGCAAACTGCCATGATGGTCAACTACTGGAAGTGCCGTGATTTTATGCTCCAGCAACAGCGATACCGCCATCTTCAAACTATCGTGAAGTTCGACATACAGAATGATGTGCTTCATCTCTGGACGCGCCGCCCGGGCGACATCTCGAACTTGCTTGGCGAACAAGCTGGAGAGATGCGGTAGGGCTCGGCTGTGGGTAGCAATGAATTTCACCACATCTGTTTGCGTCAGTAAGCGAGCGCTTGAACCATCAGTGACTAGAACACGGTGCACCCCTTTCCCCAACATCTCGCAAGCATAAAGCAGAGGACGATCAACTGGTTCCACCCACAGACACAGCTGAAAAACGTTTAAGCTTAGGATATGTCGTAACTGGGAAATTTGTTGCTAAAGTGAATTAGGCAGAGACCAAACTAACGGCGACTAAATGTCGGGGATGTGAAGCAGAATATCATAATGAGTGATTACTTACAGATTCGTCGGTTTCTCCTACGACCTGAGTGATGGGAGTCGATAAGCGTTCTCGTAGCAGTAATTGCTTATTACGAAACATGAAAGCCAGAATATCAATAACAGAGATGATCCCGATATATTGTTTGTCGCCGATACACAGATTGACACCTCCTGCCCCGATCCAACTGCCTTTTTTGCCATACACAGGGCAGGACAGAATTCGATGATTGTTCAAAACCTCCAAGGTCTATGTACGAAAATTAATTGAAACGACACATCGGAAGACAAGATTTTAAGCTTATTATCAAAACGTTTGGCAACCTGTGCGATGTTAGTTGTGGCAGAGACGTCAACAAGAACTTGTTTATTGGCGACTAAATCGCCAACCACAACCTCTGGCACTTGTTTTATCCAGTCTACCATGGTCATTCTAGCAATAAGAATGCAAAGCCAAGCGGAGTGATAAAGTGAAGCGATGGTCCGAGAATAGTTTTAAAGTGTTTCATTTATTTTCTTAGAAACATTTAGCGTTTTTGTGTTGGGATCTCCTAAGCCGAATGCTATTTTTCGAGGAACACTTGTCTGAGTTGTAAACATGACAATGTGGATCCGAGCTTGAGTAACATGGTGTCTTGATCTCAACACTAACCATCAGGCAAAGAAAGCATATTGTTATTAGAATCAACAATTGCCTAAATTAAGTTTGGTACATCAGAATTCAATGCTCAGAATGACGGATTTCGGGGTCAACCGACTTCCAATCGCAGATAAAGGTTTATTAAAATATCCCTGCATCTATCGATTTCTTAAAATAATAATGAAATCCACATATGGGTTGATTAATTGTATTTTTCCCTGAAATCGAATCGCAATCACAAATCTTATGGGATAACATGTATTTTTGAAATCAATCATCTTATTAAACCTATTTCATCCGCCGCCTACATAAATCTTCTGAACGAAGATGCAACGACTGCTTTCTGAAAACTTAGGCAGGAGTGGTCTACAGTTTCTGACTCATCTGTGAATGCTCTCTGGAATGAATTGTTGAAGTTATAAATAGGCTGAAGGATACACACAATGTGAGGCTCTGGTTAGCGTATGTCTATCCAGACTCTTGCCATACTGTATCATAAGAGCAAAATAACCCGAACAGGAGGCCCAATGACTGATGCCGGGGCCTTCATCTCCGATCCACAAGTCGACCGATACTGACTGGTTCCGCCGAGGTGACGTTACCTTAGGGACTCTGTGAGTGTTGAGCCTCACAACAAATTTTAAATCGCCTAACAATCTTCACCAAGTTCATTCGGAGACCCCTGATGGGAGTTGATCAACGGAAGCTCGCTGATGTCGAGCTAAACCAAGTCGCGGTCGATGCCGAACCATCCCCTGAGGAACCAGAAGCGTTCCCTGAGAAGCCGGGTATGTCGGCTGAGAAGCCGGACAATCGTATTCGTCCTCACTTGAAATGTCTTGCAAACGGCACCTTCAACTTCGCTAACGTCTGTGCTTCGTCTTTTACAACCAATCAATTAACAAGTCTCATCATTTTTGTAGTCAATCCTTGGCGCTGGCATTATTGGTTTGAGGGGATGACCATTTGCGTTCTGTGTGATTAAAATCTCGTCCAGGAATGCCTTTTGCTTTAAGGCGAACAGGATTATTAATCGGAGTTTGTTTAATGATCGGTGTCGCATCGCTAACAGCCTATAGCTCTCAGATGCTCGTCTTGTGTGGTCACAAGGTATGCGTTTGTTATATTGTTGCTTCAACGGATAACGAATTCGTGTAGCTAGGATGCAAAACCTACGAGGAACTTTGTCAAAAGGTTCTTGGAAAGCAGGTAAAAGGACGAAGACATTTCTGGTAACAATACTGAAACTATAGCAGGCATACATCTGCGTCTTAGTGTGCATGACTGCTTTCGCCTTCGGTGGAATGGTAACGTATGAGTATCGTTGCATGTCATTCATTAATATCAGCGCAGACCGCGTATATCATCATTATTGGGGATACTCTTACGTATGTTGCCGATTCGGTTCTTGGTAATGCATAATTAGCTGTTATTCAGCCATATTTCGACAACGATTTTCTTTCAGGTGCAGGTACTGTGTTTGGTAATCGGCAATTTGTCGTTGCCTTGGTCAGCACATTGCTGGTTCTACCAATATCATCACCACGTGATATCTCCAAGTTAGCAAACTGGAGTTTCTTTAGCTTGATCGTGATAACAGCCATTGTGCTCGTTGTTTTGGTTCGAGGACCCGCTGCTTCTGCCGAAATATATGCATTGAAAGGCACAGATCCTGTTCCTTTGTCAGTTATTGAATCGACCCTTTTTGCAGGAATAGGTGAGTGTCTGTATTATCGTTTGCGATTCAGTTTATAAATTTCGTAGGCACGATGTCGTTTGCTTTTGTCTGTAACCATAGTGCGTTTCTCGTTTTTAACTCTATGAATAACCCTACCCCGCGAATCTGGAACTGGTGCGCTAACCTTTCTGTTGGCTTCGCCTGGGTTCTGTGTGCATTCTTGGGTATTGCTGGCTACGTTTATTTCCGAGATGGTGCGCATCCCGTATGTAAACATTTTTGCTGACGATTCAGATACTCATCTGTAGGCAGGATATATTAAGCAACTTCCCAAAAAATGACTTGTCAGCCAACATTGCTCGTGGTCTTCTGGCGGTTACCATGGTCAGGATCCGAAGCGTTCTGTGTTAGGACATATTTTGAAAAGAGATAGGCGCTCACATACCCAATGGAAATGTTTGTTGCTCGCCATTGTTTGCTGGAGGCCTTCCACCCTGGAGTTCGACACCATACGACAGTAAGGCACATGGCTGCCACCTTAACTCTTTGGCTTGCAACAACTGGACTTGCTCTCGGGATTCCCAAATTGGGTCTTGTTATCGGTACGTTTGATGGTTTAACTTTTAACGAACCCTATTCGGATTCCGAGTTTAGAGATCACTGGAGCACTGTCTGCCTCTTGCTTGGGCTATATTCTACCTGGTATCATTTGTCTAACCGTAGCCGGAGATGTCCGACAGAATCTGAAATCGTCTTGGAGCACCCTTGATGGCAAATATCAAGAACCGTCATTGCTCAAGCGTCTCAAACAAACATTCAGAGATGCAGGCCCGATAACATTGGTCACATTTGGTACTGTCGGTATGTACTTAGTTCGCCTCTTCCTTTGTATAAATAGACTAACATACTGCTTTTGTTAGCCATGGTTGCCGGAACTGCTACTGCTTTTCTTGGAACCAATTGAACCAATAAACAATATAAAACACTTCAAAAGAGCAGTTTTGCCTTATGTTAATGTTGGCCGTTGGCAGATGCTGAATTATGGGAAGATTGTAAGTAACTTCTCACAGGAGGCAGTACAAGATAATTAGGAAAACAATCAAGCAACTCCCATTCATACCGGTAGCCAGAGTCCGTTGAAGCGTAGCATTACAGCAACCATCGTCAAACAAAGGTGTTTTGAATTTGGAGCTTGTCTAACCAGAATTTGTTGAGCAGTGGACTTGTCGGTTCCCATCAACTATTTGCCTTCTTCATACATTGTCAACAGGTCTATGTCCCTTATTGTTAGGCTGACTAAGCACTGAGAACATTCCAGAGAGCGATTCAACAAGTGGAAAAGACGAAACGCACTAAGTGTATAGAATGTTCTACAAGGATGATTCTTAGAAGGTTCCGTGATCATTAGACCGAGTATTTAACTAGGAACATTGCTACATCCATTATCATATTCAAATCAAACTGATTGCTACATAATGGCATTATCATTGTTCGACTTCCACCGCGACCTAGACCGCCAGCTATTCGGGAATGATTTCTGGGGGCGCCAAGTTGCTCAGGCTGCGGTATCACCCAGCATGAAAATGGAGCTAAAAGAACGCCCGAAAGGATATGAACTAACCATCGAGGCGCCTGGTATCAAGAAAGAGGAGATGAAGATCAGCTTCGAGAACGGCGTCCTGATGGTCTCTGCTGAACATAAAGAGGAACAGACTGGAAAAGATGAGCGCGTTCACTTCTCAGAGCGAACCTATGGACATTATTCTCGTCAGATTCGCCTTCCAAAGAATGTTGATGCATCGGCTATCATCGCCAAATATGATAATGGTCTCCTGAAGATTGACATTCCCAAGACTGAAAAGAAGGAAGCCAATCTTATTCGCATCGATTAAACATTGGAACTGGATTTCTAAATTTCGATAAATCGCTCCACGAATACTTTTCTAACACATTGGTGTGAATAGCAGGAAAAAAAGCAAATAACCATTGCCCCAGTGTGAGCGCGCCTGCCTTATCTGACGAACTCAGCATCATACAAAAGCGCATCTACGTAGGGAGAGCGCTGCACCCGACGGCCTGAACCACCCGTCGTTCACAATGTCTCGATTCGAATAATGTGGTCACTTTGAAAACCACGAAAGGAAAGAGACGAGAAAGCTTGGGACATATCAAACTTCAATCGGACTAACTTACACCATAATAGGACGGAAAACAACGACCAACGTGATACATTATTCCTCATCACACTCGTAATTTAGCCACATGACGTCCCAAATAGCATTTACGACATCAGGTGGTACAGCACCGTCTGCTGTAGCTGGGAACTGAAACGGCTTGACTTGGTTAAGTTGCCTTAGAAACGCGTTCCCTTTAATAGCATCTTTAGGGGCATCGTAATCCCAGTCTAGGTTAGAGATTAGCGAATACAGGTTGATCATCCGCCTGGTTGCAGTATTTTCTGATTCGATCTCATTGGATTCTTTCATAGCCTCGCGCCGGTAGGATTCGTCTTTTGCTACGACCTAAGATGTACTTTGAGAAAATAGATTGTAATTTGTTACGAAAACAATACGCCGGAAAAACTAGATTTAAACAGGGAACGGAGACTACGAAGCTGGAAATCCAGTATTTGGCAAAAGTGTAGCAAAATCACAAATGCATTCAAAACGCTACGTTTTTAATAGTGAAAATACTATATCGCGAGAGGATATCGACATTTGATGGGCAAAGGATCGAACGACGCTCAATATTGAAAAGGCAGCAAAGATGCAAACAGGGAAAACTCAGGTTTTTCAAAAGTTTGCAAAAAGAAACATTGTAACAGAGCAATGAGCATACATTATGAAGCTGAACATTGTGCAATGTGGATACATACTTCATCGAGTCTGTTTTGGAGGTCTTTTTTAGAAGCTTGAAGCGCCTCGATTTCACCTTGCAAACGTTTTTTTTCCTGTTCGACCTGGATCAGCTCATCGTCATATCGCCCGTCCATATAACAAGCGATCTCCTGTTCTAGGGTGGCAATATGACCCTGCAGCGCGTCTACGACGGATGCGACCTCAGCTCGGCGCCGATGCCAAGCGTCCTCGGCCACAGTGACATTCTGCAGAATGCGAGCGAGCAGGTCAGGGTCGTCATCGGCAGCAAACATCGCCTTGAGCTCATCCAGAACACGACATGTCTCAATCAGTGTTGACATCGTCGAATGAGTCCAAGACCCGATAATTTAATGACGCAACAAGTAGGGCTGTAGGTAGGGGGCACCTCACAAAGGCCCCACGACCCCGTCAAATTTCAATTTTAAACAATTGTAACATTACATTCTCGATGTCTGAATGATCTCATTATAAATGAGCGGAACTGGGTCGAATCGCTCGTAGCTTGGCAATTTTGTCGCCAAAAAAGAAAGGGTGTTTCAGTTCTAACGAAAGGCCCAAGTTACCTCGAATACATTTTCGCAGGATTAGAGCAAAGCACTTCCAGAAAGTCACAAAATCACTAAAAGCGTCTTTTCCTCGTGCCAGCAGGCTTTAGTTTACAAAACATTCGATTTTTCGAGCTGGTGATGGAGCCAGACACACTCTATGCACTCCATTGGAAAATGAACAACCTCAAATAAGCAGCACAGCACCCAAAAGCGGTGCTCCTTGCATTGAATTCTGTCTCTGCGCTTGCTAAGACAGCCCTACTTTAAAACCAGATTTTCAGAGCTTGCTGTGATATTATCATCTCCATTTACTCAAATCTATACAATATATAGGTTTTAGATTTCACCGACATGTTCGTCCTTGCACGATTCATCTTTACTGGCTTTGGACGACAGCTCGGTCCAAGTGCCGCTATGCAACGTCACTCCTAGCAGCTCGTCTTGTGTCATCGACTGTCGTAATCTCCAGGCGGCGCCTAGAAGAGGCACCAGAGGAGCCATATGGTCCATCTCGTCATTGAACTCTTCAACGCTCTTCTGTGTCTCAACACATGATCGATGACTGAATCCTGGTCGACGGGCCAGTTCGACGGCGCGATGGTGCTGGGCCGCTGACGACATCTTCCTTTGCGACAGCAGATAAACGCCTCCCAGAGTCATGACCAGGCCGGTTGGGAACAGCACGCTTTGGGCGACGCCAAAGGCGGCGAATTCCTTGAAGAAACAGACTCCGCCCAGAGTCGAAACACCAATGAAGGCGCATTGGAAAACGGGGACCACGTAAAGCGCATCGAAGCGTTGCAGTGCCATCGCCAGGAAATGAATCTGGCCGCCGATTGTGGCAGCGCAAGCCAGGATGAACGCATATGTCAGCGATTTGTCGAACTGATTATCGCCTTCGAATGTCCGCCTCTAAAACATAGTCAATATCAGGCGAACTAGCACAAGAAAATCATAACAAAAACAATGTAAACGAGGTCAGAGAATGGATAGAATGGAGTACCGGAAAATTCTAACAAACAAAAGAATTCGAGGTTGAAATTATTGCAATGAGTTTGAAAACGAACCAGTAAAACCGCCATGCATTTGGCGAACATGATCGACTGAGCTCCAAGAGTTCCCGATAATGTGCATAGAGAGAAGGGATGCCACTAGATGACCAATTAGTCAAGTGTAATGTTACATATCTGCTATCATCTGCTAAATACCTTCACATAGGCAGCATAGGCGGAATCCAGATCAACCATCTGCGATTGAAGACGAGCGATCACGTCGGAATGGCGATGCCTATCAGTCTCATCGATTTCAGTCTGCCGCTGCATAATTGCTCGTAGCAATGCCTCCGAACGGAAGACGATCACGCCCAAGACGACCACGGCCGCTATGCAGAAGCTGATATACACCAGAAATAGGGGACCTTCGTAAAGCTGGACCAGCTCGTCCAGCGTGTAAGTCGCTTCCGAATGATTTCCGAATATGACGGCCACTACCGACCCTGTTAGGATCAAGGCAGTTCCAGCGATATCTTTCCGAGACAGAGCTTCTTTCAGCCAGATTCGGGCGAAGATTATATTCGCCACTAACGTTGAACTGCCTACAGGAGCGACGATCGATTGGGCAGCGAACCCTAGCGCGAGGAAGTCGCCGAGAGATCCTCCAATGACCATTGCCAAGCCCAGACACCACATCGGCTGGCGCCAATACGAGACGGCAGCGCCACCAGCGTTCTCATTCTGTTTGAACATGTACTTCTGAATGTTGACGCCACCGGTGGACATAATCGAACCGGTCATGGCCAAAGCTACGCCCAAGATCCATAGATTCGGGTTCACATCATCAGACATGACACAGCTACAGATTCAGAAATCTGATTCTTGACGACGTGAACTGCGGAGACGATCTGGTACGCAGATCGATCTGGCGTTAATCGTTAAAGATTAGTAGATAGATGATTTAAGCGTTGCCTGTCCTCAACCAGAATTGTTCTCTACTTCTTCTTTCGTGCTATCTACGATTGTCAGAGAGGGTAGTGAAGTTAGCTGTGCTAAAAAAGCTATTTAATACAATCGTGGGCCAAATCAGGCTCCGCTTAAGGATCACCAACTGGTCATCGTCATCATTAGCAGAAGTTCGAAAATGAATCGCGTGTTAATATACTTGGACATTCTATCGATATAGAAAACATATCCTAAAAAATCTTCAAAGTTGAACGACTCGAGGCCAATTCAGGACTGCAAAAGCGAATCCCGATAAATCGGGACCATCTTGGAATCGGGAGGCTTGAACAGAAATGACTTTGACACTTTGCTGGTGTCAGATCCACTATTGACCAGAGTAGCTAAAGTCACTTCTCATTCAGCATCGCCTGCACCAAAATAACTCGATTCGTTCCTCCGCTTTGTTTGAGGGTCGATGATTTTGGGCACTGGCTTCAAGCTGTAATGTTTTGCTTCTATGCCGAAGCTGGTGCTACATATTACACCGCCGCGATGCTCAGCGTGAGGTGCAGTCGTAATATTTCGGTGGTGCAGAAGACAGAAAGATAGGGAATTCAAGGAGCACCCGGCAGATGAAGGTGACTTTACCGACCAGGTATTCAATCTAGCGGAGAATCACTTCAAGGCCTAAAACCTGAAAATTTGTCTTAGCTAGATTCATCACCGTTGAAGCTTGTTTATGAGCATTACGAATATTCAAGTGTAAAACTCGGATTTCTGCAGAATACTCAACCTTTTTCGAGGACCAGGCGATCGAATTTGACAATCGATTTTGTTAAATACTGATACGACTACATCCACAGCCATTTGATTGCTTTATTGAAACAATTCCATTGATTTATTAATTAGTATGAAAAAAAGACCAGTTGATGATTTCTCAATTGAAAATATAGTTTGATCTGGTTAGTCGATGCGAATAAGATTGGCTTCTTTCTTTTCAGTCTTGGGAATGTCAATCTTCAGGAGACCATTATCATACTTGGCGATGATAGCCGAAGCATCAACGTTCTTTGTAAGGCGAATCTGGCGAGATAATGTCCATAGGTTCGCTCTGAGAAGTGAACGCGCTCATCTTTTCCAGTCTGTTCCTCTTTATGTTCAGCAGAGACCATCAGGACGCCGTTCTCGAAGCTGATCTTCATCTCCTCTTTCTTGATACCAGGCGCCTCGATGGTTAGCTCATATCCTTTCGGGCGCTCCTTTAGCTCCATTTTCATGCTGGGTGATACCGCAGCCTGAGCACCTTGGCGCCCCCAGAAATCATTCCCGAATAGTTGGCGGTCTAGGTCGCGGTGGAAGTCGAACAACGATAATGCCATTATGCAGTGATCAGTTTGATTTGATTATGATAATGAATGTAGCAATGTTCCTAGTTAAATACTCGGTCTAATGATCACGGAACCTTCTAAGAATCATCCTTGTAGAACATTCTATACACTTAACTGAGTTTGTGCGTTTCCTCTTCTTGAAACGCTCTCTGGAATGTTCTCAGTATCCTGTGTAGTCAACCAAACGATAATGGACGTAGAAAGTTCCGGTTAACAATGGTCTGAAGAAGGCAATTGAAGTTTCATTCCATAACATGAGATATTGCCACAAAAGGTTTAGCACGCCGATGCACTGTGCCGTTTGCTGGCTACCAAATAATAGGCTTGGTTTATGAAATCATAAGAAGTACTTCAGACCAGAATCATTCATTTGGAGGTTTCGTCCCTTCGTTTGAGTGCTTTAGTTTTTCGGCTAATTTGAAACAAATAGCCAAGAACATGGTTTCGTATTGTGTTGTTTGCGTTGTGTGAATAAAAGCATTCATTATGTCTTAACTCTGCTTAAACCCGGGCTCCATCTAACTTTGATGAGGCAAACACCTCGCAACTTATATCTGATGAAGGCTCTACAAAGCAGCCTCAGCTGCTCTTTATTCTGGTCGCTAGGCGCGATGGGTGTTTGCCCAATTATGCCTGGGGGCCGATACAGACTATAACGCAGCGTGAGATTTGGGTTCTGTTGTTGTGGATGATCAAAAAAGTTAATTCCTGTAAATAGCTCACCAATCAACATCATGGCGAGCTGAGGCTTTGTATTGCTTCATTGCCGTTTAGAAAAGTTATAAGATGACAGACAAGCATGCAAATTTGTATTCTTGAAAAACATTATTGGCTGAGAATCCAAATCTATCCGTCTTCCACAGCAAAACCCAACAAATCCAGATTTCTAGATCGCTTGGAAACCAGAATGATGGCGTGTGTTACGGGAAGTGCTACAATTCGCTACCAGACGTCAAAAGAAGCTAGGCCTACGCCGCCTTGATGGCAAGGAGATAATTTACAAGGAAGAAAAGTCGCCGTTCACGAATCGCGACAGAGAAGATATTCCCGCGAAGTGGCACGTGTAGTCCCTGCAGGATCAATTTGTTGACGATCTTCAAGACTGTCTGCAGATTGCAGGGAATCCCAGCGGCATAGCCACAAACCGACGGCAATTCCCTGCAACTCATAGCGGTCAGTTTGCGTAACTGTCTTAAAACCAACTTCTTCTAGAAGGTATGACGCAGAAATCGTCATTTATGGTCGCAAAATTTATTGCGCCACAGGCGCAGTATTTTCCCGGAGGAATCCCCTGACCAAGCGGAATCACTGGATCTTTCCGGCTACGACTTTCAGTTCCAAACCATCTTGAATGCTTCCTAGGGCGGTACCACAATCAAATGCTCCTGGGCTTGAAGATATTGCTATTGGTGTCATAAAACCCGATGGTCAAGGTATCATTCAAGGATTGTTTTTCTGCCTCGCTCGCTTATCGCTCATGTCTCCGCAACAGCCTCTATAGAGCACCAGATCGATATCCATGTCTTAGACTTGGCAGAATGTCGCGATTCGATTTCCGAAGTTCTGCATGGCCTCAAATATTGCATGGAATTTCGCATCAAGGTACCTTCTTCATGGTGTTTATTTCACCATTTTGAAACAATGAATTGTCACCAGTGATTAGTTGCTCTTATCCCGTTATTTTGTTTTTCAAGATTTGTTTTTTCATCAATATTTTTACATTCCCTGCATATGCATGAACTAGAAGTGTACGGGATATGCTGACATTTTGTTTAAAAAGTGAACGCCCCAGTCTTTCTTCTTCCCATGGATGATCTATTTAATTTACACAGGGAGGCAAGTTGCCTCATCTTGACAAAGACCTCATGGATCGTCTTTTGTCAGCTCTTCTACCTCTGTGTGCCAAATCTTCCGGCAATTTGTTGACCAACCGACCGACTTCCGAAGCCGACCTCGCTTTTGAATTGTTTAGCCAGTTCATGAAAGAGGTAATTCTTGCATATATGTTTTTAATGCCGATTTTTGGTTTCCAGCAATTTGATTCATTTTCCACTACAATCAGGTGATGGAATTCCGGATCGCCGTTTCCAAGCGCTCAGCAACAGATCTTCGTGATGGTTTGAAGATCCATCGACGCTGTCAGTCATGGTCGACTCCATCTCAGCGCGAAATGGCAGCCGAACTACTTTCCTTAATCATCCACTCTTTTCCAAGGTAATTTTCTCTTACCGATAATGACGAGTTTTTTCTGCTGACAGTTTCCAAATACGTATTTTTTTCGCTAAAATGTCAATTTAGGTCACTGAATTGGAAAGATCTTATCAAAGCCGAAGAATGCAACGACGTCGCCGAACTGATGCATGAGTTCAAGGACAAATTTCAGGAGAACCGTGTGCATGAACTATCTATCAATGGGCCCGGGCGCAAGCTGTATCCACCGCCAGGTATCAAGACATTTTGCGAATGAAGTTTCCTTGCAGCACGGGTTTACGTTTTGGCCTCTGTTTGTGATTTTGTTGCTATAACTTCCTTTGCAACGAGTTCTCTGTCAAAGTGATTCTGTATGATCGCCATTCTATGATCTTCATTCCGACTTCATTTGCGTTGTTTTTGTTTTTCATGTCCGATATTACTTCGAGCCAGCAAATTCTGTTTTACTAAAAGATCAAAACATTTGCAAAAACTGAACTATGGTTAGCATTTCGCTATTGGTTAAGCTGTGTTTTCCTGTTATTATTATTGAAATACTAAGATCTTTGCTCTAAGCTCTTTATTTCGATCGTGCCCCTGAACGCCTTGCCGAGATGTTCGATGTCAATTTTGATCAAGGTCTGAGCTTAGCTCAGGTTCAAGATGCCGCTGCCCATTATGGATCGAACATGCTTCCTGCCCCTAAAAGGACTTCGCCTCTGTAATGTCTTCGTTGCGTTTTCAAATACATATCTGACTGGTAATAGTAAGCTGCTATTACACCAATTCGCCGACTTCATGATTATCATTTTGCTGATCGCTACAGCCGTCGAAGTTGCCATCCACGAAGTCAACAGCGCCATCGTTCTTGGCTCTGTTATCATTATTAACGTGGTGATCGGATTCAACCAAGAGCTGAAAGCTTCACGTGCGCTCGAAGCCCTCGATACTCTTTCCGTGCCTCAGGTCGATTCCTTTCTTTTCGATGCTGATGGATTTTGCTGGCTTGAAAGCCATATTGTCTTTGATTTGGATGATGTGCACTGTGATGTCTTTTCTTATCGATTTTCTCATTTTTTGTCATCAATGTGTTTAACAAGCTGTGATTTAGGCCTCCGTCCTCCGTGAAGGTGCATTACAAACAATCGATTCATCGCAGCTTGTTCCAGGCGATATAGTCAATGTTGAAGAAGGTGATGCGATGTCATTGAATCGTGAACTGGCTTCCAACCGTTTTCTGCTCAGGCGATGCAATTCCCGCCGATTTGCGACTTTTTGATGTATCGCAATTGGAAGTGATTGAAAGCATTCTGACTGGTGAGTCGGTTCCTACTTCGAAGTCTACTGCAACAATCAAGAAACGGGTAAGCTGGGATCTATAAATGAATGCTTTTGGCATCTGCCTTTGTGGACTTAACTAATGACTGCCCATGCTAGACGCGAAAGCTTCCGCTGGGCGATTGTAAGGGAACGGCATTCATGTCCACTGTTGTTTCCAAAGGAAGAGCGCGAGGCATTGTCGTTCGTACCGGTATCCATACTGAGGTGCTGAGCATTTCTAGTTCCGTTGTTAACATTGATATATTCGTTGCCTGGTTCTTCGCTCAGTTTGAGCGTTCATGTGCTGTCGGAACGCTGAAGTTGACATGTCCCATTTAGATCGGGAAAATCTCGCAAGCGATCACATCGGCGCCAGTCGAACCAACTAACATTCAGAAGAAACTTGCACGTCTTGGCAAGATCCTGGTCGTACTCTCCTTGACGCTTTGTGCGCTTGTCGTCGCGATTAGTGTAGCGAATAAGAATGCGATCATGCAGGCCGTTGAAATCGGCATCAGGTAACTCACTGCTTTAACCCCTTCGCGTTTATTTACTGACTGCTTTAGCTTGGCCGTGTCCGTCATTCCTGAAGGCTTAGTGGCTGTTGTGACCGTCACGATGGCGATTGGCGTCCGCAGAATGGCCGCTCGAAATGCGATTGTTCGACAGCTGGCTTCCGTGGAGACTCTGGGTATGACCCGTTTTGAGCTCTGATTTTTCCATTTTTTTTAATTCTCTACTTCTCGTTTGCCTGAAGACCGTCTTAGCTTGGAGAATTTAGCGGTTTTTTACGACTGCTGACAAATTTGGCAGCAATCTGCTCATTAAGTGCTATTCGGTTTAGGATCCGTATCTGTCATCTGCTCAGATAAGACGGGGACATTGACCGAAGGGAAAATGTGCTGCATCCAGATCTGGACAGCTGATAACGGCGAATATACCTTCTCAGATAGTACATGTCCGGATCCTACAAAAGGTCGGGTTCAAGCGCCTTCTGTCCACGTCCCTCTTCAGCAAGCCATGGATTCTGGCGAACAGGATGTGCCGAAAGCTATACCAGCGCCATGGTCGCCATCGTCCAATCAAGGCTTAACAACAAGTTTGGCGGTTCCGGCGTCTAGTTCGCTGGTCGTCGTTCCCACCGATTTCCACACCGCTCCGGCCCATCTGGTTGCTTCCGCGATGGTAGCGTCCCTGTGTAATAATGCACAAGTAAAGCTGGTCGATGATAAATGGACAACGATCGGGGATCCCACTGAGGTATCAGCCGCTTTAAAACTGTTTTTCTATAATCGTTTCCTTTCAAACAAGTTCTTTTACGCTTGCTCAGATTTAACGTTATGCCTCAAACCTGATTCGGATCTTGGTATTTGTTGGTTTAACAATTTGCCCATTCGGGTCTCTAGGTGGCAATGGTGGTCGCTGCACAGAAAACCGGATTTGATGCCTCATTCTTTCTTGGACCCCTGGGGCTGTCTCGTCTGGCCGAATTCGCGTTCGACTCTGATCGCAAGCTGATGTCGGTCATTTACCAACAATCCAAGATTCCTGCTGACCCTTCTTACTGTTTGGAGCCTGATATTGCTTTGGTTCTTGTCAAAGGAGCTCCAGAAGGTTGATTTCTTCTTTCCACTTGTTCGCTTTGCGTCCTTCCTTCCGTTTCAGTGCTATAATTCAGTTTTCAATCTTTACTCGTGCTAAAGGCTTTGATTGCTTTAGCCTTTGTAATATGTCTTTCTAACAGTGTTTTTTGTTAGGTGTCCTTAGCAAGTGTGTCTCGTACCTGGCCGCTCCATCCTCATCCCGGTCTTCGTTCGTATCAGCTCTGTCGCAGCCGGCAGTCCCCCTCACATCCCAGTTCGTCGACTTCGTCTCTCAGCGTAGCGCCCAGATGGCTTCACAGGGTCTCCGTGTTCTGGGTAATCCTCGTCTATTACTTTTTTCCTCCGGATTAAGGGACTTTCAGCGCTGGCTCTGAAGACGGTATCGATCGTTTCTGCACGGGATATGGCAGCGGATACCCAAAACGCTGCTGCTGCTGAATCGAGCCTTATATTTGTTGGTCTGGTTGGACTGATTGACCCTGCGAGGTATTACCTTCTTTTAACATTTATTGCTGCAGTTTTTTGGTATTTTCTCGATACAAGCATCATCGGAAAGTCAGCTAATATTCTGGTGATAGACCAGGCGTCAAGGAGAGCGTCGCTTGCTGCCATAATGCCGGAATCCGGGTCATCATGATTACGGGTGATCACATTGCCACGGCGACTTCAATCGCCAAGCAACTCGGTATTCTGAAGCCTGAGCATCACTTATTGGCTCGATCCATGGCGGGATACGAAGTCGATTCCCTTTCGGCGGATGCCTTGGCGGACCTGAATCCATTCCCAGTGGTCTTTGCTCGAGTGAGCCCAGATAACAAACTTAAGATTGTCGAGGCGTTGCAATCCCGCGGTGCATCTGTAGGGTTCTTCCTTCTGCTTCGACTCGTTTCCGATTTCTATGCAATAGGTTGCCATGACTGGTGATGGTGTCAATGATGCTCCAGCTATCAAGCGGGCCAACGTTGGTATCGCCATGGGAATTGGTATTATAATCTTGACACCCTTTATTGTTTTCAACCCTTTCTGAAATTCCCTGCTCTCTTATCTTTTTGTATATTCTGTAATATGTACATTCTGTGATACATATTGGTTGAAAGTTTGATATTCTTCGCTTATTGGGAATGCTCTTTAATATGTTGGTTTCATTAGGTGGAACGGAGATTACTAAACAAGCCGCCGATATTGTTTTGGCGGATGACAACTTTAGCAGCATCGTGGATGCCGTTCGCGAAGGGCGTCGTGTATTCGACAACATTCGGAAATTTTGCGTCTACTTGCTGAGCTGTAACAGCGCCGAAATCTTCCTTTTCCTCATGTAATTGTTGACTCTTCCAATTTTGCCATCTGCTATCCCATGCGGACGATCTCATTTATTGTACCTCCAGTAATTTGTAGTTTTCTGCTTCTTTCGTAGCTGTTGTCTCAAGTGTCGCTGAATACGCTTGTCTAGGGCTGCTCTCAAGAACACAGCGATGCCGTTCTCCACGATCCAGATTCTATGGGCGAACATCATTGCCGATGTTCCTCCAGCGATGTCTCTAGGTGTGGAACCATTCGAGTTCGACGTCATGGAAAGGACGCCTCGTACACAGGAAGAGGGTGTGGTTACTGTTTCTGCTGGGATTTTGGTCTTGGCTCAGGGATTGGTCATGAGTATCGCGTCGTTTGTGGCTTTTATCCTGTCTCTGGAGAATGTCTTTCCAGGCTACGACAGTCTGCCAAAGCAAAGGGTTGGTGTCGCTTTTTTTCGAAATTTCAAGCTATCTCTGACGAAGTTATGAGTTTTGCATGATGGCTTTTATTCACCTCTGCGACTTTTGACGTTCTGCCTATCATTCATTGTCAATTATAACCTATCGCTACCGTTTTTTGCTGCATTTTGTGTTGCCAATTTGCTTCAAACTGTTTCGCTTCAAGCCAACTGAACTTCGAACTCTCCCAGTCGCTGTCCTTCTTGGTCTTGACTTCGATGCAAATTTTCCAAGCCTTCTTCAGTCGCTCCGTCCAGAATTCGGTTTTCCGTGTTGGAGTATCGGGCAACCGTACCATGATCGGTGCAGCGCTGCTTAGTTTTAGTGCTCTCATTGGTGGTATCTATCTTCCAGGTAAGAGCTTTACTGGGCAATTCTTTTAAATTGTTTTCAAGCTGGTTTTGACGAATATACTCTGTAGGAGTGTCACACTGGCTGGAGTTCGAACCGGTTGATTGGGTGGCCTGGGTTGTTGTCCTTATCGCATGCTCAGCGCACCTTGCACTTGTCGAGCTCTTCAAATTCATTTTCCGCTGGTATATGGGACGGAAAGCCAACGATCCAGTGCAGAAGTCTAGACCTCGAACTGCCACCAGATATATCTAACCGATTATCCATTGTTTGAATATACTGTTCAGATTTTTAAATAGGCCTATTGGTTAGTATAATTGTATGGACCGATTGTTTGAATGTTGACCATCCTCATAATGGTCGTAATCCATCTTCTCACAAGCTGGACAGAATTGCCATACAAACCAGCATCAGATATATTCTTTACTCTTCTGTTTTGCCTGTTTGCTCTTATGCACATTGGAAGCAGTTGTTTTTTGAATTTTGGCAGAAGTCGTTGTCAGGGAGTGAGGATCAAGCGCAAATCGTAGTTCTATCAAACCAAAATCGCCCTTTTTATAGGGCTGAGGACTATCTACAATGAAATCCAATTCGGCCGCCTTGCAGCCCCTGAAATTCCTGCTGACAGGTTGCAGTAACATGTCAATCCGATGCCAAACTGTCTCGATAGAGCTTGTCGCTGTAATAGAGACTTTCATGGTGTCACTGCACGCTCTAGCTGCTGCTAGGATTATGAAATTAATGGTTGAGCTTCAATTCGCAAGTCTGGATTATGTCCTGCATTGTGAATCTGCAAATCATCAGTGTATGCTCATCATCGGCTATCGTCGACATATAAGCAGAAAGCTTCCGAAATAGTATAGTGGTTTAGTATCCCCCCATTTTCGGGTGAGACCGGGGTTCAATTCCCCGTTTCGGAGCTCTTTTTTGGCTTTTGACTTCGGTTTTTGGCATCGCCTCAATGCCCATTTATCGTACAATCGAAATCCTAAAGGTAAGCTGCACTCAGCAATTTCCTAACAACGTTTTGTATAGCCGTCGGAGTTTCACAAAGATGGCGATGCTCATCGTCTGGGGTCGGGATTGGCGACCGCCTGCTCCAATTCGCATAAATGTTCTGCAACGATCTTTCGTCGTCATCAAGCAGAGCCGCCCTCAGCTTGATGGGTGGACACGGGTCAGCTTTCGACAACGAGATCCCGGGCGTTCCTGACGCCCGAACAATGTCGGCTATCATCACCCTCACTGACCCCAACACCCCATTCTGGGGCCGTGCTGGTCCATGCCGGGGAACGCATCCTCTCAGCTCGCGAATTTCGATTCGGTGAATCGGCGATCCTGGGGCCAGATTGAATTCATCAAAAAGCGAACCCGAATTCGTGCTCTGCAGGGCTGTCTGTCGACGCCGCCCGATTATGTCGCTGTGCTCGCTCTGCATGGATCTGGTCGACAGCGCCTCCGTCTCGTGCGTCGCCGGTCCGCACCGATTCTGTCTATCGTGTTTCACGCGCTATGTCGCCGCTGAATGCGACTTCCTCAATGGTCGTGCATGGCCTTATATCACCTGTCCGTACGTTCGCAAAGGACAATGCGAATCGCGCGCCTTCGACGACGACTTCATCAGCGAGCATGTCGACACCGCCACGTATAACAAATACATGGAGGTCAAGCAGCAGCGCGACGCTGTGAAACCAGCTCGGCCGGCGCCCATCACGCTCGACGATTACCGAACCGAAGTGATCGAGATGCTGAATCCAGCCTGTCCTCGATGTCAGACGACGTTCATCGATTTCTCCGGCTGCTGTTCGTTATCGTGCCGATTGTGTTCGTGCCATTTCTGTGCGTATTGTCTGCAGCCGAAGACCAACGTCCCTGGACATGTCATGAACTGTTGGTATCGAGACGCCGACGATTGGCGTCGTGGGCAGCTGGCTTCGGCTCGAACTCGCATCGTGGCGTTGCTGAAGCCTCTCCCCGAACACGAACAACGACAGATTCTAAACAGCTGCCGAATCTATTTCCAGGAACTTAATGTTGATGTCGCCGCCATGACCAACGCCTTAAATCTTTGAAATAAAGAAGGATATGGAGAGATCTATGACCGATTGCTCGGCCGATGCCGTCCGCCTCATTTGTTAAGATGAGCGCCATCATCACCTCCGATGCCACCTCCATCATCAGCAGCGGCGTCATCGTCGAACGCCGCTCCTATCTTCGCCATTTCTACAAGCACGAGCTGCGTCGGAATCCGAACGCCGGATTCCCGAACCCGGAAAAGCTCCTGCTCAACCTTCTCGCTCTGCAAGGCACCGACGAACGCCTCTGGCGCGAACATCACTCGAAACGATTCGAGAAACTGTTTCGGCGCTTGACGAAGACCGGACATTGTCCGCGATACGCGTTGCTGAAAGGCGTCGAATGGCTCCGCGACAAGATCGCCGCGATGCCCGACGACCAGATCCCCATTATTCAGGAGGTCGTCTATCAAGGCCTGATTGCTGTCTGCCGACTGCTTGAACGATACGAAACCGAGCCGAAATGCCACGAACATCGAGACCAGACGATCGCTTGCACCGCCTTCATCTACTATACAGATTTCATCTTCGACGTGGTCCGGTACGGGGCGGCGAATTGCGATCAGAAAGACGCGACGTGTTTCCGCGACTTGTTCGCCAAGATCGGCAACAATGAGATTCCGATTCACGATGTCCGACTGAAACATCCCAAAGGCGTTGTCATCGCCTAACAACAGATTCTCATCGCTCTCCTCTATCTATCTGATACATTCCAATCGCATCCCGTTAATCTGGCAGTATTAAGTCCTTCACGTAGATCACTTTTGAATGCAATTCGATAGATGAAATCAGCTCTCTTTTGAATGCAATTTAATAGAAAAAATCAGTATCGATAGCTTCTGTTCGCTGGTACAAAATCTATCAAGATTCGTGGCATTCGTTTCATGGCAAAATGTTTCGAAACGCCTTAGTGGAATAACCGAGCAATTAGCTTTCACGTTAAACTATCTGGTACGATGGACACGATGATGGAGTGAGATCCTCCTCATGCAGATACAAAAAGTCGATTCTGATCGCATAACGAAGGATAACAGATTGCAGGATCAGGTGATATCAAAATTATCTTTTTTTTGACGATTTTCATTTGAAGTTAGAAAGTGCTTGACAATGCATTTGATGGGTTATCACGATATTGTTAGCGATATTTAAGATGAAATTCAAAACATTTCATTTGATGCTCTGTTTTGTATGGACTTCATGTACATTACTTTGATCGAGAAATCATCGGGATTAACTCCTACTACTTCTGCATGAATTCACCTCTTTGAAAGCAATATCATTTCGCTTCGTTTGGAAACAACATCTCAGCAGCGTTGCTATTCTGACTATCGCCGTCCAGATACAACACATTGCTCGACATTCGTTTTTATCAATTGCCTATGACAAGAATCGTCAGGTTTGTCGAAGGACAAACAGTTCAGCCTTGAGGTGTCGCAAACGTTGCATAAAACTGCAATCAACCCATGAAGGTTAACAAGATAGGCGATAGCAGGCACAGATTCCATCGTGATCGGTCTCTGAGAACGAATTGCTGCGATCCAGGAGACCCGACGTGTTTCTCATTAACACCGTCCCGACAGTCGTTGGCTATCCAGGAATAAAGCAGCTGGAGAGCAGTCCCACGATCGGCTGGATGCTGTCAGATGGGAGTCTTTCACAAGCTAGAAATAAAGTCATAATTTGATTGCTTTTAAACAGCCTTTGAACAATAAAATAATGGCAAATAAAAACTTCAAGAGTATGTCGTACGAGGTTTTCTCCAATTGTTGACTGGCTTTGCAGCCGTATTTTGATTCGAGGTGCCTTCCTTTCAGAGACACTAAAAATCAAAAACAAAAAACAACGTCAAAGGTGGGACTCGAACCCACAACCTCTCGGTTAACAGCCGAACGCGCTGACCAGTTGCGCCACTCAGACGATCACGGTTTTTAGTGTGCGGCTCCAAAGTTCAATTAGAAGTTATCGATACGGTTAACAAGCGAAAGCGTAGTATTTCTTTTGTCTGTTGTTATTTGTTAAGCAACTTCTTCACATAACGGCATTTAGCAGTAAAGATTTCATTCTTCTTTTGATGAAAAGTGAGCACTTTTACATACAGATGAGTTGAGATTTCAGAAATGATCACATTTAGCCGCACATGTAGCACTATCCGTTGGAGTAACGCTCTTCTGTTCGAATCTTCCATCTGATGAACGATGCGAGCAACAATTATCCGACGCCAAGCGCAGGTCTGTAGATTGATTAATGAGATAATGGAATCGAACTTGAGTTTTGGTGTATCTAGATTATCAGTATGTTGATATTTATTGGTCCCGAATGTTTACCCGCTTCTTCAGAAAAATGCTGGAACAAGGAGAAAGTACCTGTCATATGTGGGCGTAAACGGACAGCGAGCGTGAGGCGTCAGATTCTCTCTTGGCTACATATTCAGAAACACTTCATGATTTCTGCTTAATGTTAAATACGTCCAGTAGCGTTTAACGCTCCAAGAGTAGGCCTCCAATATTTCCCAAAATGTTTCGGTAATGGTGGAATTTTCCACAATAAGATATCCTCTCCCATGCTCAACAGTAAAACAGCTTGGATTTTAGCATCCAAGGGATTGTTGATGTCTTGAGAGCCGTCGGTAACATTACTGGCTCCACTGTTTTTTAAACCGAGTAAATTCCCGACTCCGAATGGCAGGGTTATGCGCTTTGGGAAATCTGAGGATCCATCGTTCAGGGCGGATCGCAAACCAATCCAGATCGTGTATTTTGGCTGAAACGAGTTTGCAGATCTCAGCCTAACTTCTTCCTTAATCGGTGTAATTTGCCTAAGAAAAACTCATGGAACTTCTCGAACGATGTCGAGCTGGAAATAGGGTTTTCGAAGCCCAACTGGACGCCGTCCCGGTCAAGCACCTTTCTAGCAACGTTCGTAATACATTTGATAGAGTTTGGGTTAGGGTTGACATAACAGCAGGGACAAGTTCAGGAGCCGCCAGATTAAGCACAGGGCAGATTACTGCACCTGCTGTAGCAGCAAAAGATATCGAGCGCAGCTGAGCTGAAGTCATCATAGCGGTGCTGTCCGGAGAAATAATCATCCAGGCTTCCCAGAATCCAGCATCCCTGTTAGCACACGAGACGAATCCATTCTTATCGCATTGCATAAAGTTTCCAGTGTGACAGCTAATAAAATACAGATTTCCGTATTGGTCAACTTCAACATCGAACCTGATTATGATTCGCAAATACACACTTTCCAGACGGTTGAACTTGTAAATTCCGCTGGTTCCATCTGGATTGAATGATGATCTTGTTATCATCTGTTCTAATAAGCAGCATTGCTCCCACGCCTGAGTATTCCGATTGTGGCAACGCGCATGTCTCGAAATGAACTCGTTCTGCAAGTTCTTTCCAGTACGGGGTCTAAGGCAAACAGGCGTCAATAGAGGTATAGTGACTGTCACAGAGGTGGAAGTAGCCATTGTCGGATATGGAGATGACAAGACAAGATGGACGACAGACCGATGATGAGGTTCGGCTCTGGCACGCGAGGCCCCGCCACGCAAAATGACGGAATTCGAGAGCCGCCGTCCAGGTTGGGGTTTGTTTTCTTGTTTGGAGTTATTGATATAGTTAAGCGTTTTATCGAATATTCGAGTATTTCTGTTATCCAAATATCAGCTGCCCGAATACCCTGCTCTTGCTTCCTTGAAAAGTTTTTGGAACTCTTTCTGTGTCCATAGTCCATACGTATACGCAGAATGCATGAGACTGCCGACCGCTGTTTAATGCTCTGGTGTTCAAAATTTGATTGGTTTATAAACGAATATACAAGAAGGAGGCGCTTCGTCTTTTCGTGAAGGGCAGTTGGCAATTTGACATTGCAGTTAGAGGTCAGCATCATGCCGGATCAACAGACTCTGGACTTCGTCAGGGGAGAACTGGAATCTCGAAATTGCACGGAGGAGGTTCTACAAGATCTCAACATCCAATGTGAGACCGACAAACCTAGTCGGACTCTGCAAGGATGGATCAATAAACATGGACTGAAGCGTTTCCCCCACGTACGTATCAGCTCTGCGCAGAATGGAATTGTAAAATCCTCTCACTATCATATCGTGAGAAAAGAACGACAATGAATCCATTTGCAAGCGTGCGATGGAGAGGATTTGATTGCCATTTCTTTTACAACCTAAATTAGGACAATTGGCCTGGAAATTGATTGTGTTTTATATCAATTTTTGAGTAAAATGTTGGGGTTTTGCTAAATTTTGTGAAAAAAAGCGAGTGTGTGACGGGTGTTTGGTCACTGTCTTCTCGCATTTCGTCATCTCGTCATCAACCATGCTCAATCTAATTCCCGCGCCTGTCAGCTCTCGCCACCCGCTCAACGGCAATTCGACTAAGATTGCTGTCCAGCCCGCCGCTGGCTCCACCGTCCTTTGTCCGCGCCAATGAAGTGCATCATCTATGGTCTCTTGCCTCAGACAAAAATCGAGCATTGTCGACAAGCTGTTCTTCAACAGCATGCAGAAAATTGGCCTGCCCATGTCTTCTTCGTCAACTGGCAAAAATTGTTCTCTTCGAGCAAGAAACAACCTTCTAAGTTCAGACCGAAATCATGTTCGAATCTGGAGCTCGATTTGTATGCTTCCCTGAGAGAGAATGGTCCGGCCCGTCACCCTTTCTGATATATTTGGCAGACGCCTCATTCGACACGTGGATCAGATCATCTTCTCAGGAGCTCCAATGAGTGAGCGTTTCATTAAGCGTGGCGAGTGCTTCCAGATCCCGATCAGTATTCGCAAAAATTATTTCAAATAGAATCAGTGCACAGTATTGTAGATCTGCTCTACCAAAACCGGGCGCAATCCGCAATCGGCCTGATCTGAACAGTTATTCTCTCGAACTCCAGAAAGTGGCTGACGATATTGACAGGCTTTTTTAATTGGGCCATCAAGCTGTCGGAGATTATTACGTTCGCTTTCCCAATATATCGACTACCTCTCTTTTATCAGAATTTCTACTAATCGCACGACTTACAACATGTTATGGGTCACCTCAACGCTAACACCAGTCTAACCAAGCTGCTGCATCTCCTAACTCAGCAGACCCTGCAGTGTTGAGCAAGAGACCGATCGACAGCTCCCCGACCTTTCGACCATCCCCATGATGCTCCGGATACATCATGCCTCAGCGGCTCTTCTCCGCACCAGCAGTACAGCAACCCCAACTCCCAGCCACGGCAGTTTCTTCCTCAGCGACTTCAGCAGGACCCTCGTCTGAGCGACCGTCTTGGCTACTGATGCACATGGCGACGCTGAATGGCATCAGCCATTAGCTGAGTCAACGCGCGCAACTTCATTGCGCAACCCACTACCCCGGTTCCCACCGAACCACCTACACAGGAAGCCGCGCCAGATGTGACGGTCACTTCAGCCCAATCCACATTGCCGGTCACTGTCACCCTGCCCACGTCTTCGACGGGCTCAGCACCCATCACGGAGCGCACATGTCCTGAAGCGCAGCCTCCGGTTATATGTATCGCCGTGAACTCGGAGATCCCTGATCAGCCCAAGGCTCCAGTGACCCATCCCACGGCGCAGCCCGCCACGATGACGTCGATTACCAGCTGGCACCAGACTCGATGCCTACCGCCGCTCCAACATGTCATATTCTCTCATTCCATTCGTTACCAAGTACTTCCTTTATTTCACTTTCCTTTTACATTTTCTTAGGAAGATTCTAAGATCGATATCTACCTTTCTTTCCTGTGCCGTTCGATGGTATCTGCGTACTTTCGATCCTTATCTTCCATTCG
>RBZT01000040.1:0-11085 GCA_003693705.1 Polymyxa betae
CTACGGAGTGACCTACCAAACCCTATCCCAAACACACAAGTTTCTTGGCGTGTCCCTATTTGTTAGGGCTTTGCCCTTGCATTTTTCTTGCATCAAGCATTTGATATCCCTGGCTCAGCAAGCATTCTGAATAATGATTTTCGTAATGATGTGCGCTTACTGTGAGCCATCTCTTTGGACTACAGCACTGGCTAACCGTTACTCCCCTCCAATTGTCATGAGCGCAACCTTAGAATGCAGCTCAGCAGCGCGGTGCCTGCTTGCACTGCAGTTCTTACTGCTGGCAGCCTGTCACATGATAATAAATCAACTGCATCTAACGCCCGTTTTGGACTAGGACCCTGTGTCGAGTCCGGGAGGGAAGTGATCGGAACTGCTTCTAGTGTATTAAAAGGCAGTTAGTAATTGAGATGGAAATCAGGAATGTGAGACTCGGGCAGGATGAGGTCGAGGACGAGGTGGCCGCCCTTGAGCAGGGTGTTGAACACCGACTGGCTGCTTCCGGAGCTGGAGATGAGCGCAGGCTGCTCTTGAGTCATCGTTCCGGAAATATCTGTTTCGGAGTTCTGGGTCATGACATTGCTCCCTCCCGAAACGCGAAGAGCGGAGTTTTTAGTGCGAGGGGATATTTTTTGCCAGTATTTTTTATACAAGCCGTATCGTGGAAATTGCTGAAAGGTTCCCAGGAATCGTGGTCCGGACTCATGTTTTTCCAACGGACTAAATACCGGCGGTTTGAGGGCGGGCCTCTGTGCTGAAGGATGCGGTCAACTATGTAGTAATCGGAATCAAGTGCGGTGTCTGGAGTACAGGTTTGATCATAGATGGAGCCACGGCGCGTGCAATGGGGGCACCGTCAGAGTCAGACAGTTCGTAGGACCCACCGCGAGTGCGCCGGATAATCTTAAATGGTCCTTCGTAGTATGGTTGGAGTTTGTCGGAACGAGTTGGGTCTTTGATCATGACGACAGTGCCGGGTTTGAATCCGTCGCGGAGAATTCGATGGCGTCGTGCATAAGTGGAAATTGCGGATGCTGCATGAGATGAGTGTGTATCGCGGATAGCTGGAAAGATGACGTCTTGAGCCCAGCTCAGACGTGCGCGGATATCGTTGTAGTTGACAGATACTGGCGTGGATGAAAAACCTGCAAAATTATTTGCGGAACGAGTAAACATTACAGCGAATGGTGTACTACGGTGAGCGCCGGAAACTCGTAGGTTCATAAAGAGCTGAGCAGCTGGTACATATCGATCCCATTCGTGCTCCTCTCCCTGTAGAAGCTTTTTGATGGCCCGTGTAGAGATCTCGACGTTGCGTTCGGCGAGACCGTTTCTCGTGGATCCCAAATAAATTCAATCTGGACCGATCCCAGTCGAGGAGTGACTGCGTCCTTGGCGCCGAGAGAGACTGAGCTGTCTGTTGGAGTTGGAATAAATGAACTCCGAGCGTCGGCAGGTAGTTCTTCGAGAAGTGACGATCGTAATACGGAATGGGACGCGCCTGTGTCGATGTAGGCACGAGTATCTAAACTATTGCAGAGGCGGATGGGGCAGAAGATCGCGGAGTTGAAATCAGAGGTGTCCGTGTTGATATCGTGGATAGATGGCGTGGTGCTAAACATGTCCATGACATCCTGTGGCGTTACGGATGCCGTAGATGCCTTGGATGTGGGAGATGACGGTGTTGAAAAGTCGTCATCCGAGAAGTTGATATGGTGATTCGTCGGCTGTTTGCCGCTGCCTGCGGCGGACTCAGAATCCTTAGAATGACGGACACGATTTCGACATGTGTCCAATCTGATTGCAGCTGAAGCAACGAGGACCCTGCTGTTGCTTATCTCCGGACTGTTTTGTCGAAGAATTCGAGCCTGAGGACTGGTTTTGACCTTTGGCCTTACAATCCTTCGTGTTGTGTCCGGATGATTTGTGGAAGTCGCAATACATAGTGGAAGGAGAGGAAGACGGAGTTTTTGATGCGCGACACTCTGCGACGTCGTGACGAGAAGTACGATGAAGGGGGCACCACTTGGCGGGACCGTCCGCAGCAGACCCGGAGGACGTGCGGTCATTAGTGTGTACTGCCGATAATGTTTCGACAATAGATAATACGGTCCGGACAGATTCTGGAGAAATTAACTTGAAGCACTTAAGCTGACGCCGGACATCAACTGGAAGCCGTAACATAAAGTGCGTGGCACGGTCTGCAGAATCCGGGTTAATGTCGGCGAGGCGCATGGCTTGCACGTAGCGATCGGCAAAAGTCAGAAGACCTTCACCGGATTTTCGGGAAATTGTCTCCAGTTGTTCGCGGGCATACTCAATCATGTCACTGCTGGCGTAATGGGAAAGGAAACGTTCCTTGGCCTGATCCCAGGGCAGATCACGAAGTTCCGCCCTGATCCAATTGGCTTCGTCCTTTGCACAGCATGTCAGAAGAGCGTCCACGTAACGTGATACTGGGTAGGAATGGGCGCGTAGCCGGTCTTCGAAAGAGATAACGAAATCGCGGACTCCAACTGACTGAGAGGTGCGCTGGAATCGCGGGAGCCCAGAGGGTAGAGAGATGGGCCTGTCAAACGTAGGAGCGGCCTGCGGGGATCCTGCTGGAGGCTGCGCCTGGTATGGGGATGGAGACGAACGAGTTTGACTCACGGGGTTCGCAATTGTGGAGGAGGCCAGTGCGCTGAGAGCGTTCTCGATGCATGAGATGGACTCGGTGAGGGTGGTGGCTTTAGTACGGAGATTGCGTGTAGTGGATGACTACGTGGACCGTGCTGACCGGGCGTCTGCCATGACGGACTCAGTGAGGCGCTGAGTGACGGTGGCCAGGAGAACGCGGAGTTCATGAAGAGCCTGGTGGGGGTCTTGGCCAGCCGCAGAATCCTCGGAGTCTTCCTGAGGCCAGTGCTCCGAGTTGGTGCGTTGAGGTTGCCGCTGTCGTTCCTGTTCGGAGCTCTCTGGCCTGGTTGAGAACCATCGGCGTGAGCGGGGGCGTCCACGGGTTGCGTAAAGTTAGGAAGCAGATCCTCAGTACTAGTAGGCATGTTCTCGATCAAAAAAAGTGTCGAGTCCGGGAGGGAAGCGATCGGAACTGCTTCTAGTGTATTAAAAGGCAGTTAGTAATTGAGATGGAAATCAGGAAAGTGAGACTCGGGCAGGATGACGTCGAGGACGAGGTGGCCGCCCTTGAGCAGGGTGTTGAATCACCGACTGGCTGCTTCCGGAGCTGGAGATGAGCGCAGGCTGCTCTTGAGTCATCGTTCCGGAAATATCTGTTCCGGAGTTCTGGGTCATGACACCCTGTTCTGTCTCGTCGTCCGTGTTTCAGTCTTTCTCGTAGTCTTCCTCTGTTCGTCGTGCTCCTGTGTATTCCTATTTCCTGGTATTCTTATAGGCTTCTATTGTACTCACCAGTCTATATATCTCCCTCAATAGCATTACAGTCCCTGTATTCTTGTATCCTGTTATTTATATATATAATAGCTCTGGTCCATTACACCGATGATGAAGAAGTTGCAGTCTCCAAAGTATTTCAGTGGTGTTAGGTAAGGAATCCGTAAAGGAGCCATCCGGGTGATTGATAATGCTTGCAGGGCAACTTTTCGGTTAGTTACCCGATACTTGCTACATCGGTAGAATCTGGTTTTTGTAGAACCAGTTCGATTGTACACATATGTATAACCATCGAGGATTATCGACGGATTTGCAGATGCTAGCATGTCGGCAGCAGAAGCCTCACAAAATATCCAATTCAGAAAGCAGCAGTTTCGGAAGTGTATTCGTTGCTGACAATCATATGGTAGGTACAAAAAGATTCTCATCACAGCCTTGAGTTTTGATAAAAAGATTCTGCTTTGTATTACTGAACATCGTTTGTTAGGGTTAGGGTTTCATAGGTCATTCCGTAGGTCAGTTGGGTGCCAGCCACTAGGTCAATCTGTAGGTCATTCACTCATTTGGCACCAGAATCATATAACAACGCCGGGGAAAAGTGCGCGCAGTAGGTCAATTCGTAGGGCGAAGGTCAATCGAAGGTCAATTTTTAATAATACCAACCGGTGTTTTAGGATCCGGTTCCAATATGCGATCTGGCTTTTTGGCACGCAGTTTGTTCCTCTGACCTGGTTGTGGGAATCTTGGCTATCCTAATGAGAGTAACATTAGGATAGCCAAGATTCCCACAACCAGACAGTAACATTAGGATAGCCAAGATTCCCACAACCAGGTCAGAGGAACAAACTGCGTGCCAAAAAGCCAGATCGCATATTGGAACCGGGTCCTAAAACACCGTGGGACATGGGTCCTGGACCCATACAAAATCAGGGTGATATGACTGATATCTGCAAAATATTTAAATACCGAATATATCTTGCCAGGCAATACTGGATGCAAACTAATTTGCGCATTCTGAAAGGTGTTTTTAGTGGGAGCCAGAGTCGCAGGCGCGTATAAGCCTTTGATTATGGTTTACACTTTACTGTACTCAAAAGCGTCGTTGGTAGTATATGAGTGCGCAGATCCAACGATTTAACGAAAAAGTCAAAGGAATATGGCGAAATTTCTCGCAGTTTCAGGCTCAGCAGCCTCGGTCACGCTTCATCAATATCAGACCTCTTTTTAACGGCACTCGTTGTATTTTTCCTTCATTTAGAAGCAAAGCTGACTGCGCCACTTTGCTTTAAGTCGCCAATGGTCGATACATCATACATTTACATTCGTTGTGCAACTGGTGCTAAAGCTGTACGTAACGATTAGCATTAGATGAACGTACGACAGTTGAGTGGCTTAAGCTGGATTGTTTAGCAATATCAAAAATGCTTTTTCATAACCAACATAGTAACGATATTAGTCTCATCGTAGAGTATCGATAATTCTTGATAGGCCTCTGATGCTGGCATTTGTATAGTCGGTTGGGAGTGCAGAAAGAAGCTAGAGAGCCCCTGTGTACCCGACTGAGATCTCTCCATTCAAGAGCTCGACATTGTCCGGATGGAACACATCGAGCCGCTTAATGGTTGGCAATTGAGGACCTAGCTCTAGCCTCTCAACAATCCATGCCTCCATACATCTCGCAGCCTCCTGCTCAATACGGCTTCAGACACTCCAAGTATTGTGAATTAAATACAAAATGCGTAAAAGCTAAAATGAAATAAAACAAACCTGAGATCTCCTAAGAGAATCCATCGGATCATTTGACGATACATCTTCATTAATCAAATTCGGAGCAAAAACTATTGCCAAAGAACGAGGAGTCATCTTGTTCGATTTGGTTTCGGAAGCAACGAGAGCACACATATCGAGCAGCCATAAAAGCGTTGACTGAGCTCTTAGAGATAGCTGACCCAAGACTTCGCTTAAAGCCACAGTGCTTCCTAAAACAATAAGAGCTGTTAAAATAGTAATAGTTGAGAACACCAACCTTTTTCAGCAAATAAGTCGATAGCAGGGGCGAGAATTCTGTTAGGGAGCAGTCGAAACCAAATTTTCACCAGATTCGCCGCGCAAGCTGCAGTTGGATTCAGAAACGATGGGTCCTTTCCACTATCCAGGGCTTTTTTAACTTCAGCCTGGAGATGAGCATCAGGAGCGACACGGAATATGCCCTCAGTTGCTAAGACATTGTTCTCTATAATTATCCTCTGTAGTGATAAGAGAACTTTTGGGATTCCCGGTTCATAACCTGATCAACAAATAAGAACAATCTGTAAAACAGCAGAAATGACAGAACACGAAGCGAACGTAAATCATTGGTACAGTACCTGAACATGAGATAATATCGTATGCTTCTACATCCATGCCAAACTGAGGGCAGATAGTTGGGGGACCAGAATCTTCGCTAAAAGCTGGCCGGAAGGAAGATCGATGGAATCGGGAGTCTTTTGATAAAAACGAAACGGGATTGTAAATAAGATCATTTTCGCCAATTCGCCTTCGACGATTCAACTGCATCCGGGACCGAATTGTCTCAGAGATTGTCTCGGCAGTTTTAGCTGTATTGCGATGTAGTCTCGATAGATCCTGCTCAATGTTAACGTAGCACAATAAATCATTATACCTGAAAATTTCTTCAATGAATCCATAGGAGAAAAGATTGAAAATTAGAATTTTAGCACAATAAGGTCGACGAAGACGTTATAGTACATCAAAAGGAGAAAAACGAAAGCAACGATAACCCATAACACAACCAACCTAATCGAATCGCTCAGAGATACCAAAGAACGAAAGCTGCTGAAATTTCGGTCGACATCCAGAAACACGAGACCGCGATTTGTTCTCAGAGAAGATGTAAGTATGAGAAACGTCGCCTCATTGATATGATGTCCAGCAATACTTAACCATTGGAGACCTTGAGTCAATGCCAACGCTTCAAACATTGGCACGAAAACCGCACTAGGAAGACCTCGACCACCCTCAGCTTCATCTAATACCAGACGACGGATCGTGGAAACCCTTGCGATTTGGGCTAGAACATCCCGTAACTCCACGATACCTTTGTTGAAAATAGTCGAACGAGAATTGGAAGAGAGAATCAGCGTTTCCAGAGCCTGAATATTAAGAGCAGCTGAGAGCACAGTTGCTGAATAGAAGTCAGTTCCTCTTTGACAGACAACAGAGAGAAAAGAATTAACAGCATCAGTAAGGTTTTGAAAACCTGAGAATGGAAATAATGAGAATAAAATCGGAAAAATTCGTATGGCAGAGTTGAGTTGCAAGAAGCTTCTACCTAATCCTTGATATCCTAATTTGCATTCAGACAAATCAAGCAAGTGAAGCTTGGAGTGCATGATTTTGACACGCCTTGGCACCATTGAGAGCAATGGATACGATCCAATGTCGCACACACTCAAGTCCAGTTTCAGAGCATTAGTGAAGGGAAAACGTAACTGATTATTAACGCTGGCAGAGAGAAGAATATCCAGATCTGCTGGTGTCGCCTTCACATCGGATAGAATCAGCTCCTGTAAAGAATTGCCTTTGGAAAGATATTCGGCTAAGAATAAGCAAGCAGGTTTTGGAAGACTATTCTGAGATAGATTCAATGCTTGAAGTGGTAGGTCGGGATTTTCAATGATAGAGTTCACAACCGATTTCGTATCCAGTTGGGAGTTGATCAAAATTAGATAACGCAGAATTGTAGATTTGGATAACAACTTGGATAATGCCACCGAGCCAGAACGTCCGCAAGATGAATTCGACAAATTTAAATGTTCTAACGACGCCGTATCGAGACTCGAGCACAGATGTGCGATTGAGGTAGGATTTAGGCCACAAGAGGCAAGATCGAGCTTGGTCAATGGTGGTAGAGACGCGCACAGAAGCCTGATAGCGGGAAAAGAGATATGTGCCCGATATAGCATCAGTTCATTCAAAGCAGGTGGCCCTTCACGTGATTCCAAAGCAGTTGCAAGAGCTTCAAGACCGGGACGGCCAAAGTTCATATCGCTGATGGCTACCGAGTTAATGCGATTATGCAAGCCCAAAACTAAGGCTATACACTCAATTGCTTCGTCGTGTAAAGCCGAACCATCCTCAACCTTCACGCTTCTAAGAAGATCGACAGTAAATACAAAATCGGAAATCAGGTCAGCCTCATAAAAAGTTGTGTAGAGACGAGAACGAACCAGCATGGCACCAAAACTGAGAGAAACACAGAATCGCTTACGTGAATAAAGTGCAATTTCTCACTGCCAGGCAGAGCGCTTTTAACTCCGAAATGGAAGGTTTAGAGGTTTCCAACAATTTGATTGGATTAAAGACGTCGACTGGTTCGTTCAGAAAAGCATTCAAAACATTAAGAGACGGTGTCACTCGAAGGGCATCGCAGAAAGCGTGATACTGCAGAACAAGAGCAGACCTCCAGGCTGGAGGTGCAGTTGAGATAGTCAAAAACCCATCAGGAAGATGCCAGCGCATTCGATCGCGTTGAGCTCGCCCCAAATTTAGTAGTAGTCCACTGTTAACTAAGAATAAATAAATACTTGTTGGTGATCTATTGAAACTGTTGAGCATGAGAATCAACTTAATTGGATTTGACAGCTTGAATCTATTGAACTCCTGAATCATCCAGGAAAACGATAATCAATAAGGAGAAAAAATATTCAACAAAGCAAATATCCTAAATCTGTTTCTTAATTGAATTCGCGAAAACAAAGGAAAACGTACTTAGAAGCTGGACGAATTCTTTTTGCAAAAGATCCTGCGCCACTAATGCTGCTCGTTTGAGTTTATCGGTTCCTTCTATGAAGGAAATAATAGCCGCATAGTATCCGCTCTGTCTCTTGATAACAGCAACTTCCACAATATCGTTCAATGCGATATTGAACTTCACGTATCGACCCCTGAGGCTCTTTTTTGGGGCGATATATAGTCGTAAATCGGACAGCAACACCAGAGCTGGGCGATTCTTGGAGGGGCTTGATTCTAGAGTAAACATCGCTAGAAGCCTTCGAGAGCCAGGCAATCGAGCGGCAAACCGCAGATCTTCCTCCTCCATATGCTTTGCAAGCAGCAGGCCAGTGTCAACGGTTACCATTTCCACCGGGACGTTGATGAATTTGACCTGATCTAGGTAATGAGTTAAAATAGCTGGGGGAACGTGAGCGCGGGACCGACCAGTCTCAGTTACTGTAGTATTCGTACTCGTACAAACCTGGAGGCCGCTCAGAGCTCGATCATAAAAAAGTATCTTGTTTCAGGGAGATTGATGCTGTCAGGACCATAAACAAGTTGAAATTCGAATGGGAAAGAGTGGGGAACTTACTGGTAATGTTAAGATTAGAGGTTATTGGTCGTCTTCCTCTTGACATCCTGTCATCAACAATTTCTTTTTTCGCTGCAGATCGATCATGCGTTTTTAACATTGGGTTTTACAACTTAATAGAGCCTGGATAATAATAGAATCTGGGGACAATCATTTGCAAAGCAGAAGCTATTCGCCTGTTCCCACGTAACAGCTGGCGATGTACTACAGGTGTTCTGAAAATCAAGGTCGACTTGCCAATTGAAATAGTAAGAGGGGCCTTGGCTGACAGTTCAGACTGGCGACTAATACAGAAATATCGAAAACATTTTCACGTGTGACAAGAAAATCAGCACGAATTTGCATGTATAAATCGTAAAATTTTAATAAATCTTTGGCACGGATCATTGATGACCAGTTCCCTGTCAGGATAGTGAACTTTACAGAGGAAACTGAATTATCAACTTACCAAAGTCATGGACAGAGACCGACGTACTTGGAGGACGATTAATGCAAGCGGTATAAATAGCAAACCATAGCAATGTCAGTGTGCAGAATAAAGACCTGGAGTGAAAGCCCAGAGGCCAGAGCAGGGCAGAAACCGCATCAAGCACGAAACAAATTCTAGGATAAATTTGCGGACATCTTCAACCTGCTTTTGTTTCAGATTGACATCAGTTCGTCGGGGATCATCGAGTTAGTTTGGCGACTTTCATTGGTATTCCCACCAGCATGAGACACTAAATCAACAGAGCAGTCAGTAAACACAACATAACAATCTTTCATCTGGTTTGCAATTCTCACTTGGTATCATATTGACAGGCTCGTGATTGACCATTATGTAATCGTTCTTGCTTCTCTAATGGTTGCTAGTGGGACATTTTCTAGGCTGAGAGCGCGGTAACCCCATTGAAAACAAAGAAATGCACGTTGCTGCATCGAAGTCACGGCTCTTTAAACAGTGTGAGCGATCGCCAAGGTTTGAAATTGTAGATAGTGCAGGCGCCGATTATTCAATCATGACAGTGATCAGCACGGTAAGGACCAGGTTGACCGTTGTCGTTGAGAGGATACCAGAAGATACCGAGTGTTATACCGTATTTATGCCGTATACCGCTGTTGCCGTGAATTCCCGGCGGGATGAGCTTGGGCGGCCCGAACCAAATTTAAGTTTCAAGCGGTTCCGACGCGCTGGATGTTTTATGCTTTTTTTAGTTCAAATAAAATTGCTATGACTCTCTGCTCAGGATTTCAAGCGCGATCCAATCACGTTGGTAGAAGGGACATAGGCGGAAGCGGCAGACATTTCGAAACAGTGCGGCGGATATATCGGCAAACGCTGCTGTTCTCTGAACCGCTTAAACTAATACCCTGCACCGATGTAAGTGTACAAGGATTTCTGGGAGCTGTCTGACGTCGACGTCGCCTTCAGCCAAGGTCAATTATGTCTACTAATGTTACATGGTTTAACGAGGCTACGACATGGGCGCAACCAGGACCACTTTTGATGGTATTTCACTCTGTCTTCAACATTACGAATAGGTAGCGCTCCGCTCATCTGACTCTGTCTGTGCGATCTGTTACCGACTGGACAAGACGACCTGACAGTTGTTGTTATGCTTGGATTGAACTTCGCTATTGAGCGCTTGTGTTTCACGGGACTTGGTGTCCCAGCCACTAGACGATCACTTCGATGTTTGTATTCGCTGACCTCAAACGTGCCCCAGCTGTACGTCCTGCGGCTAAACAACGACAAGTTTTACGTCGGAAAATCACGCAACCTTCTAGCCCGATTTCATCAACACTTAAAAGGAAATGGCAGTTCCTGGACATCACTCTACAAGCCATTATTCATTGAAGAGGTTCGACCCATACTAAGTGGATTTGATGAGAATACTCTCGTCAAAAAATATATGCTGATTTATGGTATTGATAACGTTCGTGGAGGATCGTACAGCACTGTTCAACTAAGCAACGCTTCACGAGCAGCTTTGGAGATGGAGCTGAGAGCAGCAACGGATGTTTGCTTTAATGCGGAAAAACACAGCATTTTGCTTCGTCGTGTCCGAATCAGCCTAGGCGCTCTAAAGATTCTGCAGCAGCACCGCAGAGAGGATTGCTGTCCACGACTTTTGTCTTTGACAACCTAGACAATGTTCCACTAGCAATCATTAGGGAAGCAAGAACGAATACTCAATTGCCAATTACGAGCCGCTCGCCTTTGAATATGATACCAAGTGAGAATTGCAAACCAGATGAAAGATTGTTATGATGTGTTTACTGATTGCTCTGTTGATTCAGTGTCTCATGCTAGTGAAAGCACGCATCATGCCAACTCCCTAAAT